>CAJQUW010003697.1:0-187500 GCA_907163375.1 Prostheceraeus crozeri | reverse complement strand
ACACTGAGGCACCACACATTCATCATTGGCACACTGAGGGAACACACTATCATCATGGGTACATTGAGGGACCACACTATCATCATTGCACCACTTTTGCAACGGATTTTAGTAGAATGCTAGAAAACAAGATGTTGCAAAGCGTGTATATATTGACAACTAGAAAGCATAAGTCCGTCCTTAGTGAATGTAGATTACATAACTATGAAGGCATGCGCTTTACTACGAAAGACAACGCGCTTAACTACGAGAGTTACTAATAATGACAGAAAGTTTTCACAGCTATTATGTTTTGGTAGTCGATTGTTTTCATTGTTATTTTTTCAACCGATTTGTAGCTATCTGTAACAAAAAATGCTCGCAAACGTTCTGCAATGAGAACGGTGGTGTCCCCTACACTGTAGACCGCACGCTCCTAATGCTACCCTCTACTGCTCTAAAGGCTGTGAGCTTCGGAGTTGTAGCATAACAATACGTGTGGAGGTGTCAACCTCCACGGTTTAACCCTTAATGCCATGTGAGCCCCCAATACTACGATGCTGTCGTAAGAAATATAAAGATTCCAAAGCCCCTAATGTTACGCCAGATGCTTGCTAACATTCGGGGTCCTCTAGTGTTCTAGATTAGTCCCTTGCATTGCAAGTTTTTTCAGTTTACTTTAGGAGCGTGCGGTTTACGGTGTAGGTATAATGTACTTTTAAAGATGACTGGATATTATAAACATGTACACAAATGCATGCAGTCACTGCTAAAGACACTGATAAAGAAAGACCTTCTATAGAGATGCAAAATCCTGCTGTAACAGAGATCAGTGATTGTTGTACACCAGTCGAACAAGTAAACTGAAATACTATCGAGGAAATAGAAATTCTTCAAGTCCTCCATAGTCCTTCAACAGTCAATTCCTCAAAAGACGCTTCATATCTTTTGTCCAGAGTTGCATGCATGCACGCGACCTGATTGATGAAATACACTGTGGAAGTGCAAGTGTCACCTGAACATTTTATAATTTTGATAAGCTTCCTAAAATTAGTGTCAATACTTGTATTGAACATTTTACCTGAAGGGTTACTTTTAGCAAGTCAGATGCATCAATTATTCATTTAATTCAATGTTGGTCAGGCCTATCAAATGAGCCCTTAATAAATCAAAAAGTTTCTTAATCATTTTAGACATGTTCTCTATCTATTTTCTATTGTCTATCGTCTATATCTTATAACCTTTAGAATAAATAACTGTCATAATAAATAATTAATACCTAATAAATTGATAACCTTCACCTTGTGGGATAAACTTTCACAAAATGGTGTCATCTTTTAGAAAGAATTTAAGGTTAAACATACACATATATTCAATCCAAATGATGATTAATTAATTGAATCATCCATTTATCATTCTGTTGCAACACGGTTGCAGATCTTAACAATGCTTCAATAATCTGGATGTCAAAATAGAGTTCAGATCACCTTAAAAGAATGTCATTCAAGCATGCTCCGGCCTGCCATGGACAAGTAGTGTAAATTGTTCATCTCTTAATTTCATTTCGCACTTTAGGTAACTATTTGATTCATTTACCACCGTTAAATCTACTTCACATTGAAATTTATGCCTCAGAGTAAATAAGTGAATTGAAAGACCATCTCCGCATCATTTAATCCTTTTGACATTGCAAAAGTGTATGGTTTGGCCATTTCTTTTCAGGTGAAACTTGTGAATATTAATGCCTCTGACATCGTCGACGGAAAGCCTTCAATTGTTCTTGGCCTTATATGGACAATCATCCTGTATTTTCAAGTACGTCATTTTTTGTATGGCCATTTGAACATTTCGACTTTTCATACCAGTCTCCTCTTAACTCCGTTTCAATAATTAATACATTTCCTATTGACGAGCAATGTAACAAAAGACAAATCAAAAGATAAAGCAATGTACATGCAATCACTTTGAACGGTCAGTTAACATACTCTTATGCTGATCTTTAAGCGCATCGTTTGAAGCTGTGGATCAGCGATGGAACCGGGTCACGTATCCGCGGCACGGTGACACGAAATCTTCACTTTCCTTTATTCGAGATACCAGCTTAATTCCACGCATGCTATATAAAGATGTAGGCATTGCGTACGGCCATTATACAATTATATAATAATAGCTGAAATACACGTCCACAGGCGTGATTGCTCCCAATTATTGCTCATATATGAAGGACATGTGTGGTTATTAGGGAGGCAAAGGTGTTATTTTGAACATTTTCATTGTTATCTCAGAAGAGACAATGCAATATAATCACGTTTCTTGTCAACAGTCACATAGATCACAATAAATTATTTTATCCTTCCCTATCCATGTGATTCATGGTACCCATCCATTTCTGTCTGAGTCTTAAAATCCAAACATAGTCTATAATCATGATATCCTATTAAGAAGTGTGTTTGTTTTTCTTTAATTAGTGAAAACACAGAATTTGACACGATACTACCTTCTATAGCTGCATTGCGACCAATATATGATTGCGACATAGTTGGGATCAATAATATGTTTTGAAAATTTAATTAAGTGTCCAATTAATTTTATATCATGCTGTGTTGCCCTCGTGATGGAATGAAAATTCGAATTGACATCGAAAAGTACCTTCCATGACAACCGCAGGATTTATTAAGCTAAGAAGGATAAATCTATAAACAATTTTACACCACAATTTCTACAGGTTTTGGACTTCAACAAGGACACTTAAGCTTTGGTTGATGAAATAGTGATTTCAATAATGAGATAGAATTTCATTAGTGACATTGTGACTTCAAATGAAGAAAAGCTGAATTCAAAAGAGAATGTATAGCATTTGTCCAATATATCGCATTGTCATGATTGAAAGTCTCTTTGTCTGTCACGATTTCACTGTGTCGATAACTTTTGCGTTATGTCTCTCATGAATTGCCAAGTCTCTACATGATTCTCCGACTGTCCTTTTCTCAAGAAAATTGATGGACAATTTTAGTGTCATTCCTCTCTGGTATTATCGGAATTTTTCAATTAACGCTCTGAGTTTGTCAATTCTTTGCAGATTTAAAGAGTTAGATTGTTTAACCGCATCACTTTGCTAGAGGTACAAACTGATTCAAAACGAAGGCACATGCTGGAACTTACTAAGTGGAAAAAATTAATTTTCAATGTCCTACAGAGATAGGAAAAATAATCGTACGTCGCTTCCGGATTGCTGTGAATTCCTTCAAAATGAAATCCTCATTCCTTCATTCCTCGGTTTAAACTTTAACAGATATAGCCTATGAGGCGGAAAATGTTAGCAGGAGAAAGAAGAATATAACAGTAATTTAACATCAACACAATGAGCGTGATTAGTATTTCCAGATAACAAATAGAAGAAACCTAAGAATGTATCCGCTCGAAAAGGAAGTAGAAAGAGAAGTATAACACAGGATCGCTTGCAACGAAAAGTAGTCCAGTCAGAAATCTTGAACATTATCAGGAACGTACTCACTAGTGCTGACTGGCTACACATCAAGTTACACGAGCATCATTCCAAATCAAAAGCTTTACATGAACGAGAAACCGAACAGGAACCATCTCCAGAGTCAAACCTTCGCTGCCTCAGACACAGTCATCAAACAGATGCTATCATCAGAACTTTGACATTTAGATATGTGGATTACTTCACTGCATAATCCTTATAAATAGAAATACAAATCACTTAGCTTAATTGTCTTAGTCGCCAAAACGACCTCAGTTTACATTTTATTTCCTTCGAATTCTAATCTTCAACGTTATATTAAAACTAATGATTGCCATTTCAGATTGAAGAACAAGAAGATGCAATCGTTGCCGTTCTGGGAAGTCAGACGAATGCCCAACCTGGTGAAAACAGATTCAAAGGCTCCGGAAAGAAAGCTCTTTTGGCATGGAGTGGAAAACAAATTGGCGAGTGAGTTGTTTAATGACCTTCCATTTTGGAATACTTTGCACTTATGGGAAATAAGAACTTTATTACCACTTTTCACCAACTTTGCCGCCTGATTTGATAATTAACAAGGAAATCATATGACATGCATCCTATTCAGCCTTTTACGATGACAAGCGTATCACGCTACAAATAAGAAAATTGACTCAAATTCAAATGGATCTATTGGGAAAATAAAGTGAATGCTTCTCAATTGATTGCCAATTTATTTTGAACCGTGGATGAATTTCACCTTGTCAACTACACAATTTCCATGTGTAATATAGAAGAGGTCAATTATAATATCGAACTGTAAATTTGTGATATAGAAATCCATCATGCAATATCGAAAATGTCAAATCTAATATAGAAATCTGCAATTGTAATATCGAATTTCAAAATGTGATATAGAAGATATCAGATGTAATATAGAAATCTACATTTGTAATATCGATGTCATAATCGATGATGAATGAGGGAACTATTGTACTGTTAAAGTAGTCTGCACTGTACCTTTTTGTGTATACGAATATGTTGCATCATAGACATGTTGAAACACGATTTAATCATTTGAATTTTAAATGTGAAGTTTAGTACAATATTATTTCATCAGCTTACAAAAGTCACTGTTTTTTAAACTTGCAAGCGATCACGGAATCATGAAAGTCACAGATTTGTAAGAAATTATTGACCCGCGGACAGCTCCAATTCTCTTCTAACTGCATGCACCTCTACCATTCCAAGTGCATTGTTCCATATGTAGAAATGAACAACAAATGTCCTACATGCGATGAAAATGTACCCAACGAAGATCTAATGGTATTCAATAGAAGGAAGAGCGCAACCCCACAAAGGGAAGACAGGAAGAGAATTATTGAATGTGCAAATCGCGGAGAAAACTGGGTCAGTCTGGCAAACACTCTCGGCATAAAGTACAAGACAGCCTCCAGTACTCCTGGATTCGTTCTGGTGAAGTTGAAACACCAGGAAAGGGTGGTAAAAAGCCGAAGTTGATTACGGAAGCTGTCTTCGAGGAAATGGTCCGATGGATTGAGGATGACTGTGAAATTTCTTTGAAGCAGATCAAGGAGAAATTGACTCATTCTCATGGTATCACGGTGTGTATCTCAACAATTGCCAATGCTCTTGAAGCAAAATGTTTGACAATGAAGAAGACGCATCACATGCCATGCAATATGAACTCAACTAACAACAAAAATCTAAGAAAAGAATATCTCGAGAAACTGAATCAATTTATTAGAGACGGTAAAGAGATCATCTGGATGGATGAATCCAATGTGAATTTGTTTTGCCGCAGAACAGTTGGAAGATCAAGAAAGGGTACAAGAGCAGTGAGCACATTGCCAGCATCCCGTGGCCCAAACGTCCACATGCTAGGAGCCGTGTCAACTGAGGGTGTTGTAAAGATTACTACCAAACGTGGCTCCTACACGAAGGAAAGTGTAGCAGAGTGGATTTCCAATCTAAGTGATGAATTAGAAAACAAGGGAAAGACTTTGAGCAACATCGTACTTGTATGCGACAATGCGCCATGCCATTCACAAATTGAAACAAGCTTGAGGGATGGTATTACGCTATTGCGTCTTGGACCATACTCGCCGCAGCTCAATCCGATCGAGTATATTTGGAGCATCATTAAGGCGCACATCAAGCAGCATTTCCGGATACCTCATACAACCGGAAGTGGTGTTGCTGAGCAGAGACTAAGACATCTCGAAGAAATCATGACAACGGCAATTTCAACAGTTAGTAATGCACAATGTGTCCGGGCCTACCAACATACGACAACCTATCATGCGGCTGTCATGAATTTGGACGATCTGACTGTTGCTGTCTGAGAAACATTGAAAATTGCGACGTTTGTGCTTGTCAATGTTGCCAATTGTAATACTTTGTAACTTTTACATGTATTATAAACAGTCATATGATGGAATGAAAATGTTATCTTTTTTATTTTACATGTATAGGCCTATACGCATTTGAAACTACTGGTATAAAGGAGGAAAAGAGCTATGAATATATTTAGCGCAAATTGAATGCTACCCATGCAGATTTAAATGTAGATTATGCAAAGAAATTGTGCATCCCAAACAATCTAAAATAGAAGTTCACATTTAGCAAAGTGGTGATGCTTGCAAGTTTAGCAAGATGCATAACTTTGAAAATCTGCAATTAGGCACAATGTAATGCGTATGTAAGTGAATCATTATTCCTATAAAGTACTGCACCCAGTATAACTAATTATTTCTATTACAATAAAACTGACAATTCATCAAATCAATTGAAAGGCTATCAAAAATTCCATTAGGCTATCATCTGCAATCTGCATCCCCTTTGATGATTTGAATGTAAATTTTAACCACTTATTGCAATTTCGCTGGCTGTTTACGAATGCCTATAAAATCCATTAGCCTAGGTACCGTATGCTGATTAGGCCTATGATAGGCTATAGGCCAAAATATGTTTGTTATCCTTTAGGAGCTTTAAGTCCAATACTCACTGCTCTTGTACCCTTTCTTGATCTTCCAACTGTTCTGCGGCAAAACAAATTCACATTGGATTCATCCATCCAGATGATCTCTTTACCGTCTCTAATAAATTGATTCAGCTTCTCGAGATATGCACAAAAAGGTACAGTGCAGACTACTTTAACAGCACAACAGTTCCCTCATTCATCATCGATTATGACATCGATATTACAAATGTAGATTTCTATATTACATCTGATATCTTCTATATCACATTTGAAATTCGATATTACAATTCGATTTCTATATTAGATTTGACATTTTCGATATTGCATGATGGATTTCTATATTACAAATTTACAGTTCGATATTACAATTGACCTCTTCTATATATTAAACATGGAAATGGTGTAGTATAACGGATCTATAGTTTTGGATTTTGTAATCTTCAACTTTAATTTCGAGTCACCTTAGATTGTCTTCACACAAACAGTCGCGCTACATGGCAGCGTCTCCATGATGAATCTGCTCAGGCCATATTTAGTTCGTTAACATCGCGATTTAGTGACATTGCATTGACGGTTAAGTGATGTACAGTCAGTTTCCGATGGTTTGCAGCTTGCCTGCTATCAAATCCAGTACAAGCAGTGAGCCCCGCCGTTCCCAACTATTAAGTTTCTATCAGCTTATCTTGACTCCGCTACATACCCTCGCTGTTCAGAATTACCAGATCCAATCGGTCAGTTTGGTGACAAATAATAATGAATCAGAATAAATGAGTTCTTATTTATTTACTAACGGTTAAAATCTTCGATGATGACCTTTTGTTTCTGAATGATTTGAATGTTACAATTCAACCGGAATCCATCTAATAGAGCGGCTAATTTCAAAGGTTTTTTGTAATTAAACTGCTGTTATGAAAGGGAAGCCGTGTCATTATTCAAGTAACATGATACTGTTAGTTATAAAGGTTTGTAATCAAAATAGGAAGTTAACAATCGAGAATCCGTCCAGTGCTTTGGGAAATATCTTAAAACTTATTGCGAATTATTTTCGACAAAAGCTTTTGAGATTTAACACAGCTGCTCCCTGAACGAATTTTCAAACTTCGTTGCGATCCATCTTGATCGCTTGACATGTGGCACCGTGCTGCGCTTGGTTCTGAAAAAGTTTCATCACATTTTGATAAGAATGTCATTCTGTAGCCGAGTTAGCTTTTCGATATAAGGTTGAAATTATACGTTCGGTAAAATACAGATATAGAAAACTTCAAAACGTGATATCGTACATGGATCTGGTGTGTTTATCTTAAGCTCGATTTTGAACTAAGCTGGAGAAGGTTGTCTGTTTTCTCGGGGCCGCGATCTTTCAGAACGCAACTCTGAGTTTCCCCTACACAGCGGCTCTCATGTTTGCATTTACAGTAGATTCAAATCCTTTATCTCTGATTCATTGATCAATATCATTAACCAATGAGCCACGGAACCGCAAGTATATAGCATTATATGGAACACATTCTATTATAGAGTGATTACGTTTATTGTTTACTGTATGTGTTACAACAGACTATAATTTATTATGTTCTATACCAGTAAATATGCATTATGTGACTTAACATAGTTTGTGCATAATGCGATAATCTTTTAGTTCTACCGGTCACAACTGAGAATTAAGGACAATAAGAAACTCAAATTAATTTCAAATTCAACTGTTAGCCGAGTTGCTTCAAAAGGGTATCAAATTTTGTAGGATATCAAAGGCCAGAAAACTGCGTTAATATTCCGTAAATTAGTTTTGCAAGAATATCTGAAAGTAAATTTAAACTTAAAATATTAACTTTTAGTCAACGACAACGTTGTTCTCATCTCATAGAAGTTGATAAATAGAAATTTAATAGATGACACTTTCAGCCGCTGAACCTTTGGCTTCCGGTTTGATTACAAAATGCGCAAGGAGAAGTAATTCATCAATTCCAATCTATTGTAGACTTCATCAACGCAAAGTGTCACCTTTTGCACTCAGAATACCATCTCCGAAATTATATTCAAATCATCTTCCCCTTTCTATCTTTGACCTTTCTTGACACTGATAGAGTTCCATTCCCTATTCTGTGAGTCAAATGTGACCACTGAGCACACCGCAAGTTGACACGATTATAGATTTGAAAAGATTGAATTATTCATGCTGAGAACGCAAGTCTTGGATCTGTGAGTTGCAACATCTGTCGCTTAGACACATCACGACTTCAAACCTACACAACTTACTTTTAGACTGTAATTGAACGAAGAAATAATTCAGTAATCGGATTACGCAAGTAGCATTCATTATCAGCGAAAACTTACCTGGCAAGCAGGCAAGGTGATGAATGTTCACGGGAAGAAGTTCTTGTCACAATACTCATTGATCGAATTAACTTCGTTTTTACTCAATAATCTAATACTGTATGAATCGAGAACAGATATTTGTTTTGGCCGTTCATTCATTGATATGTTACATCCTGGTCAATCTGTCAATTGTGACTGATTTGCATAGTTACTCAATTTAGAATAGGGACTTATTAGAAACTTAATTGAATTTGAAATAATCGACTATGGATTTCATAATTCAATCCACTGATTGATTGATGATGGCAATCAGCAATGACTGAACTGTGCCTTTTAATGAAATTACAGTGCTGGTCATAAAAAAACGGGCCACCTAATTTTCATTAAATTCAATCGATTCTCATGCCTTCCAATCGCACCGCACAATAACGTGTCATACAACATTCAAGAGCTTGTATTCTCAGCTTTAAAATGAGCCATGATAGACTTGCATTCGTTATTGTATTTCAAAATATGAAAACTGCTCAATTTACAAATCGCAGTTTTTCAGTTGATGGAAATGTGAGTGTGATAATTATTCAAGTATGGGGAAAAGGAGTATTTTCTGAGATCTTTTTTGATATACTGATCATCAAAATCGGTGAACTACATGTAAGAAAAAAATTAGGGATACCGCGAAGTTATCAAAAAATTATGACTCTTTTGACTGATAATGTTATATTCTCACTTTTTCATCAAAGACGTTCATGTTTTGGTATCTTCAGAATCCTTACGATGCAAGAAGTAGGAATATACACGTTCTATTCAAATAAGTGCAATAGTTTCTCTTCAAACTTCTTTAACATTTTTCTCATTCCCGCAAAAGTACACAAACACCCTGCAAGGTGAAGGAAGGTTCAAGACAAAACAGTTAGCAGTTGCATGCCTCTGTTCTCTCAGCAGTGACTCGAGATTGTCTACCTTGCATGTTTGTGTGCATTTTTTGATAACATCAATTTTTCAATTATCAGTAATCGCACGATTAGTGATAATCGATTCTGCACAGTAGTCAAACAATGTTCGCTAACATCATAAGTATAAAGGAATAGAAATTTTAGAAGTTATTCTGATATAGTTTTAAAATGAGCAAAAATTTATTATAAGCTTGATGCGACGTCACAGGCATGAACGACTTGCTGACCATTGACGGTTGATCTCTATCGAAATGCAGTCAAGAATCTCTGAAATATAGTTGGCCTACATGTACATGACATGGTGAATTCACACTCAAGAAAAAGAAATATTACGTAATGTTTCACACCATTTCCCGATGTTTTGCGCTGTCCTTAATCATGCCACCTTGCTGAATTTCAATTAGTAATAACTGTGTTTACAATTTTTGTTTGGGGCTATGTTGACGCTGCCCCAACTTTCTGTCAAGATTTGCCTTGCTTATAGAGAAGTAAGATGATACATCATTACATTTCAGAGGACATAACTTTCCTCAGGGACTATTTTGCATTTATTGAAACGCTTGGACGTTTACTTTCAACTGTAATAATTCTGATCAATAAGTTAATTAAATATTTGACATTTCTATTAACTATAATAAACTTCTATAAGTAAATTTACCAATCTCTGGTCAAAATGATTATTCTAATTTTTAAATTCAAGTCTGCATATCTAAATAGACCATTCTCATTGCATCAAAATGCTCAGTTTATTAGTAGATGGATTAAACCACATGTTGCATCTTTTTAGCTGAATGAAACCAGGGTTTCTGGCAGCAAAGTGGCTCAGAGCTGTTTGTTATCCAAGTCAACCACGTGATACATTTACGAACTTCAAATCTATATCATTTTCACATTTCTTGACATTGTATTGAAACATACTGTCCTCTTACATATTTAGTTTTAGTGATATCGATCTGGATGTGCAGAGCAAATACTTCATCTGGAACCAATTAGTGGACATCTTTGAAAATAGTATCTAACCAGAGATGTCTATGCATAATAATGATGTTGTGTATTCCGAGTTCTATGTCATATTATTCATAGACATCCCTGATCTAACTAACATCAAATTTGTAGAATGATCATAATCTGTGGAAGCATGAGTGATGCAGTATGAAGTAGTGAATATAATGTATGCATATTGAAATATTTATTCGACTTCTTTTCAAGAGATTCAAGTGAGGAATGTGATAGTATTTGGTACGTCATCTTTTATTTATGTTGTCTTCACGATATGGCTCACAAAGCTTGTTCAAAATATAAGCAATGAAATGAATTTCGGATGAACAAATCATCTTTCATGGCTAATTAGCAGTATAACCCTCCTGTAACATAAGACCAGTGCAGAAGAAAAGTATGCTAATAGGCAATACCCGACACGAATTTGAACCACAAAAAAATATCGTGTACTCAACAGATCTGCTTCAATCAGATTTCTTGATCTCAGACTATGATAATAATAATTGGTTGTCAAATGCTTCCTGAGCAAGACACTGTACCAATAATTTTATCTGACGATGTATTAGAGGGCATTGAAGAGTTAAATAGTAAAAATAAACAGAATAACGTGTGCATTTGAAGTTATGCAATACTTTAATTCTATTTGTGCTGTTCGCATTGTATCGTTACCTCGACAATGTATAGATGCAGACTTAAAATAAACATACAAGCTGCAACCATTTTGTTTGCTTTATGTTGAGGGCTACAGACACGTTAATTTTCTTTTTTTTCGAAGACAGAAGTCTGTTTGTTTGAGCTTAAATCGGCAAAGAAAAATCCTATAAGATAATTATGAATTTAGGTCTAGAAATAGTCTTGGAATAATTGTCAGGCACAAAATATACAGTATCAAGTATCACAGTCATTAGTTTATCAGTGCTGCATGATAAATTGGCTTTGAAGAATGAATCAAGGCAACTTACTACATAAACAATGATAGAGACAATATCATGATAGTTAAATCTCGAAATTTCTATGAACTCCGAAATTCAAGAACGAATTAAGTTCTTCACAATGTACCTCACGCAATAGTCAATATAGGCCTAGCATAGTAAAGTAGCATATGATTGCTCTCATTTTGACCAGCTGGGATTGCAACAGGTCCTATGTATACATTTTGAAACCCGCACACGTGCTCGAAACGACGAAACTATGAAACTATGAAATTTAAAATTGCAATGACTACAATCTATAAGTTTCAACTTTCAGTGTTAATTACTTCAATACTAATCGTTTACTTACTGATATTTAACCGTTCAGGTGACATTCAATGCTTTCAAAATATTATGATTATGTTATAATGCGAGCATGCAGTTAGTCATAAAATTAGCATACTATTGACTGCTTTGAAAAAGGATGAAAACTTGCTTTCGGGTTCAAAAATTAATTTTATTTGTTTGAAGCTCTTTTCTGCTGACAACGGTGTGCTTTCTTACTGTTTTTACTGCGTTTTGGATATTTTCAAAGAAATATTGTTTCAGTTTCATTTAGTGTGCTTTTAAAATACGCCTGCCTCCGCTGTTTTTAAACCACATTGAGATTGAGTAGGCCCTAAGATTTGGACAAGTTGATAGGTGCTTTCATATTTTGTTGAGGGAGAGCAACAGAGGGTGGAAGCGATGGTCTAGAATGCCTCAAACACATTGTGCTACTGCGGACAAATACTTATGTGAGTAGTATGGTGAAAACATACGACATAGTAAACTGACGAAAAAAAAATTTATCGATGTTTTACAGGTGCTATATCCAAACAGTTTTAGAGGTCTGACTCGTTCAACAGGTATTAAAATTGAAAGGAAACCATGTAAATGCTGGAATTAAAAAGATTGCTTTATAACATTGAAAAACAATGATCCCATTAGCTTTGAAGCCGGTGAATTTACTATTATCACCACTATTCGGTGAATAATATAAATTAACAGCTGTGCTATTATAAATGCCAACATAAAAACTCACTCGAAATTACATGTAATTGCACGGATAGGAATGTTTTAAGTTGAATGCTTACGTCTTTTGGTGGTATGCTTTTACTGTACTTCGTAAATTACTCACGCTACACAATTGAATGCACCCTAACCCCTTCTTACTTTTCTCTTCAATAGCAAATACGGAATACCTGTTGAAGATTTCGGTCCTTCCTGGAGAGATGGTCGGGCATTCAACGCACTTGTTCACAACATTGACCCAAATCTAGTCGACATGGACAAGATACGAACGAAAAACAACAAAGCAAACTTGGAAAATGCATTTAACGCTGCTGAAAAGCACTTGGGCATTCCGCGTCTTCTTGATCCCGAAGGTAATTTACCGCATATTGTATGTGACTCAAATTGTTGCTATAATTACTTTAATTATCAATTAGGTGAAAGATCAATTTTTTTCTTTCGAAATAATCATGAATGAATTATTGATATTTTCCATATTGAGCAATCATGTTATTTCTTGCAGACGTTGATGTTCCCAAGCCAGATGAGAAATCAATCATGACATACGTTGCACAATTTTTGAAATCATATCCAGATGGATCCCCGAAGAAGAAACCGAAACTGCTGGAACAGGTAAGTCAAGTCTGCATTATTCATATAATGTGCTAACTCTCATCAATGTCTAAGGAGTTCAAATTAAAAAAGCGGTAAATTTCTGAAATTTTTAATCAGTACATCGCAAGGTATTTGTAAAAAATCAAGCAATGAGCTTATATAAATGCGTGACGCCGGGATGATTCAATTAATTCTGGCAGATTATAATTTACTTGTACGCGTAGTCAGTCATGCCTGCTGTTCTTCCGTTACTTTGAGAGGCTATTGTAGCCAACGATGCGTTTTAACAAACAATTTCAGTGGCTGTCGCTATATACAACGCAGAACAATACCGGTATCACTTAAAGGTGTGTTTGTTTTCTTGTATTCTCATAAATCCTCATTCCTCGATGAGTAATGTGTGATATCAGCCGAGTTCCTTGAAAAGTCCATATATATTATAAATTAGGTTACAAAAATTTAGTTTTTACTTATTTCGTAAATCTCTGATGATGTTCCGTCCATCTAATTCATAATACAATTATAGTTAGTTTCGATGCAATCAAAATTTAGATTGATAAGTTCACATTGTCATCCTCACCACTACTTCGTCCACGTACGGGACGGATAGCGATTCAAAACAAGGCTTGTCATGTTACCATTGTTCGGTAGCAATGAAAATGCAACTTTGATGCTATATCATATGTGTTAGAGTGAAAAATTAAACACACGCATTAACTATAAAGACTGGCTTGTTACCAAATTGAGAAAAAATAGCGGTCGGTCGTTCGCCTACTGCCGGTGAGTTTCGCGACTTTGAAAAATAGTGAAGTCACTTGACGATTAAGACATCTTTTGAATTTTCTCATTTGTCATTTGGTTCAACACCTTTGATTGAAACTGGATCTATTTAACAATGAAATTCTATCTGAAGTATCAAATTGATATCTATAGATATTGTCTGGCAAAGATGTGAATTTGAACGACATTCGTGAAGTGGTACGTATCCTTAACACGCGCTCATTGAACTGCATGACTTCCAGATGGATGACAAGTAACAGTTAATAAATATTATAAGTTCTAATTGAGCACTTCTAGATTCGAATATTTCGAACAGCGAAATTCCGAACACCAGATTAGTATTAACCAATGCTAAAATGCATGAATGTAACCTTATGATGGTCTCAAATGAATACTGAATCTAATGTGATTTTAATACAAATTCTGTTTTTAGGTTGTTCTAATCACAGGATTATGCGATTGCAAATATGTTGCAATTCGTAAAGTGGAGGTGAAAGCAGTGTGGGCAGTGTTTTGAACAAACTGTTTAAAACAGTGTTTAAAGCGCATGTTTAAAGCACGCTGAAATACTCGTACATGTTTTTTGAGAAGTGATTCTTGATGCAACTTTTTCAATACTTTACCAGTGGTTATTAGCCTTTTTGCTCAGATTCCTCCCTAAACGGTGAAAGTGTGCTTAATTCCTCCCTCCAAACTAGTAAGCATAGGTCTAGGTTCCTATTCAAGTTAAAAAAAGTCAAAAATAGTATAGTAACAACACATATTTTCAATAACAGACTTTACAGGTAACTAATCAGGAAGTATGTAAGTACGTGCTCTTAGGAAGTGTCATCAAGAAAGATTGCAACAAAAAGCTACATGTAATGATCAAAGTCGATGACTGTGTTGAGTGTGCTCACCACACAATTCCTGAATTCGAGGTGTCAAGTTCGTGAGCTAAATCGACGGTCCCGCCGATGTTGAGTCGATTTCTCTTCCAAGTTGCCAAATCTGACACCACCGTCTATTTTAGACCTGTTTCAATGAGTAGCCTATTTACATGTATTATGACTGCAGTCGACATCCCTTGTCCAGAAGGAAACCTATAGATTACACTCAAACATCTTTCAATTACACGTGTTTTCTACCGATCCTGAGTGAAAGTATCGACATCTGCCAATGTTTATGTCAGGGATATTAGAACTACCTATGAAATGTTGTAGAGAAATCTTGAATTCCAAGTTTCCATCGCTGTTTGTATTGTCAATTTCAAATTCTAAATTACAATAGATGGATTCTTAGTCACCAGTGATTTTGTCTGCATTCGTCGTGATCTTGTGAATTAAAATATTAAGACAGAAATTCAATGATGTGAGAAGGGCAACAATACATTTTGTCAGAAAACTTTACTGATTTCGCTGCACCGAAAAAACAGGATATTTTACATAATCCATGCTGACTCATTTCATTAGCACTACGACCGATACTAGTTTTGACCTCAATATTTTAAAATTGAAAATGAAACCGTCGATTGTGCGTAGTTGATTTGGATGAACTTAAACATAGTAGACGAAGATGGGCTCTGGCGTGGCAAGACCAATCCATTCTCCCGACATTGTTCTATGGTAGAGAGACTTGGAAAACGACAAGGAAACAACGAACGAAACTGAGTGCAACACATCGAGCTATGGAGAGAGCAATGTTAAAAATTTCAAGAAGAGACAAGATAAGGAACACCTAGATAAGAGATGGATGGTCGTTGAACGAAAGTAGTGACGAAATGGTGCCCCACAGACGGAGGGGAAGACAGAAGACTCGCGGGATGGACGAAATCATGATAGTGGTAGGAGCCAACTGGATAAGCGTGGCACAGGAGAGTGCAACCTGTTCATGCGGAGGCCTTCATCCAGCAGTGGATCGAAAGCGGCTGCAAAAGAAGAAGAGGAAGAATTATAGTACATGTATTATTGCCCATTGGCTAAGTGTTAGATATCAAACTACATTTGAAAAGTTTGAATTTATATACCAACTGATTCCTAACTTACTAAGCTATCAGCTAAGAGATCTATCTATCAATAATCAAATCATGAGAAAGGAAATTTGTAGAGGAAATTATCAGCTTTGCATGGCAAATATTGTGGATAAAAATGTAAATATTGGAATTTTCTTAAAATACAATTAGTACCGTGTTTGCCGTTGGCATCATAATCGGTCTTATTAGACATGTTTCATTAAATTCATTGACCAAATCAATATTCCATTAAATTTTTCAATGTGATAATACATGATAGCATATTTTGAATCTCGGCAAGATGGATCATTATTTCCAAAAATTGCTAAAAATTTGAAGTAGAATTAAGCACGTGAATCATCCCTATCAACTTTTCATGCCGTACTGAAGACCTTTTCTATGAAATTTCTATTTCGCGTCTGTTCCTGCTACCTTTACAACTCAGTTTGCCCTTGATCAACAGTCTGAGATTGGTGACATCGCTCTCTCATCATCATCATCTGACGAAGAGACCGAAGAAGATCGCGAAGTTGCTCAGGTGGAGGACCAACGATGGCTCCCATTAAATGACTCCGCCCTATAGCTAATAATTTTGTACATATCACGTGATATCTTCCATAGAGCATTTCTAAACTGATTTCAGATAGTTAACCGAAGTTGATGTAATTTCGTAAGATCTTCGTAAATTATTTATAAATAGGCCCAATTCTATGGAAGACTTCACCCTCTGAGTGATACACGATTATCACCCAATCATGCTCTTGTTGACTGCTTCGACGTGACACTGAAACCCGTACAAAATTATTATGTGTGCGGATCTATTTAGTATAGCTCTGATTACATTATATTATGATAATGCATTCTGAAATTTTCAACCAATTGTAGGTCCGTTTCTGAATGTGTGTGTAGGTGTGCGACTTCCTTACAAATTATGCCATGCTTCTTAATTTTGTTTAAAGTCAATGTTTAATTGTTTAACGAATCATTCCATGATGGTTTTATTAACCATACATAAATATGTAAAATCAGTGTTATATACCAACTGATTCCTAACTTACTAAGCTATCAGCTAAGAGATCTATCTATCAATAATCAAATCATGAGAAAGGAAATTTGTAGAGGAATTGTAGAGGGCAGGTGATTCCATCAGTGTCTGAGAAGCCGGTTAAAAGCCTTGGACGATGGTTTGATGCCTCCATGAGTGATAGAAGAAGGATGCATGAGATTCGTGACACATTTCAAAAGTACTTGAGTGCACTGCATGTCTCGGGACTACGTGGGGTACAGAAGGTGTGGGGTTTGCATCACTTGGTGGTACCTCGAATACTTTGGCCTTTGACTATGTACGACGTGGCTATGACGACAGTGGAAACGATGCAAAGGAAAATGGCAGTATGGATTAGGAAATGGCTGGGTGTTCCAAGGACTCTATCTCAAGCGGCACTCTTCAGCAATGAATGCAAATTGTCATTGCCAACGGAATCGCTAGTAACGGAGTTCAAGGTCAACAAGGTCAGAGTGTTGGAAATGCTAAAATCTTCGCCTGATGAGGCAGTGAGGGATGTCAACTGTTTGGTGGAGACGGGGCGGAAATGGTCAGCAGAAGAATGCTACAGGAGCGCTGAGTCAAGGCTACGACATGACGAGGTTGTTGGTATGGTCCAGTGTGACAGACGAGGCTTAGGCTGGCAAAGAAAGAAATGGTGGTCAAAGGCTACAGGCAAGGATAAAAGAGAGCTGGTAACAACAGAGGTAAGGCGTGCGGAAGAGGAGTCATGGAAGGTGGCAGCCAGTAGTCAACCACAACAGGGAGCGTGGATGAGATGGGAAGAAGCCACATGCCAGCGTATGTCATGGAAGGATTTATTGGGGCAGTCTCGCGGGGAGCTGAGGTTCTTGATTCGGGCGACCTATGATTTGCTACCTACTCCAGCAAATCTGAAGAAGTGGAAAGTGAAGGAGTGCGACCGATGTGAATGTGGGCAGAGAGGGACCTTACATCATATCCTGTGTGCGTGTCCTAACAGACTCAGTGGTGGGATGTACACGTGGCGGCATAATGAGGTACTGAAGGTATTGCACCAAGCAGTTGTGAAAGCGATAGAGAGAAACAGGGAACAGGAGGGTACTAAAGTGATCCAGTTTGTGAGAGAGGGACAATCTGTGCCGAAAGTTCGCCGGAAAGATGGGGAAGGTTGGACTCATTTGAGTATCGCGAAAGACTGGCAGGTGTCGTGTGACGTAAACGGGGGTTTCAAGTTCCCACCGGAGATAGGGGTGGTGACCCAATTGCGCCCAGATTTAGTTATCTGGTCAATATCGCAGAGGGCGTGCATGTTAGTCGAGCTAACGGTGCCTTGGGAGGATCGGATGGAGGAAGCGTACGAGAGGAAGATGGACAGATACATAGAATTGACAGAAGAGTGTAGATTCAGGGACTGGAGGGTCAACACTTTGCCGGTTGAAGTCGGGTGCCGCGGATTCGTGGGACTTTCAATGATCCGATTTTTGAAGACGCTGGGATTAGGAAAAGAGGCGATGAGAACAGAGAAGGACTTGAGTGAAACAGCAAGGAGAGGATCTGCGTGGATATGGAGCCGTTCGAGGCTTTCTCCCAACAACGGCTAAGGACTGATCATCCTTAGTGGACCCCGCCACCCAGGCAAGCGAGTTCCGAGGAAAGGGGTTGAAACTCGTGGGTGGTCCTCGGCTGACGACGTTGTTGGTAGCATTCCTTTGGAATGTTTCGAATATTTTTAAATCAGTACACGCTTCTATCCCTAATTATCTAAAGACTCCATCTTCTTTCCCAATAAATCACGATTTCTTTGATTTAATGAAGATG
Organism: Prostheceraeus crozeri; assembly: GCA_907163375.1. Lineage (NCBI taxonomy): Eukaryota > Metazoa > Platyhelminthes > Polycladida > Euryleptidae > Prostheceraeus > Prostheceraeus crozeri. Next base: position 168,592 of record CAJQUW010003697.1, on the reverse strand, counting down.
ACGATGCGGTTTAGATGCATCAAAATTTCACTCTTTATTAATCTTAAATGTCATAAGTAGAAGAGAATTCGAGGAGACTGTCTTGGAAGAAAAGACGACAAAAGGAAAACAAGAATTTTCCATGCCAATATTTACACAGTTATCAGCTTCTCTTAAATGATGCTATAATAGATGTCATTGTAGCATAACCAGCAGCTCCATTGAATATATCAATGACGTATGAAGTAATAAATATACTTGTACTGACACATGCACTTGTCCGCCCAAGTACTCGTACATCGCTGCAGAAGGCAGTGGAAGAGAAACACAAGACGTTTAAGAAATTGGTCGATACGTTTAATTGCGCACTCGACTATTCAGCCTAGATGCTGTTAAATGACTCAAGCAGATAATTTAAATGACTCAATCAGCTGCAAAGGAAATTTAAAAAACCTGAAAGGATTTCCTTGCTGAATATTATATTCTCTCGTGCTTCCCTTCTCTGGGATAAAGTAAATATTTGATCTGTCAAAAATTCCTATTTTACAATTTCAAATTTCATTCTCTGAACTTAGGTAAAGCTCTCAGTGCTTGATATTGCGGTGTCTGAAATGATAGTTTCAACTGCTTCATAGTATAACTATCCAACCATAGCCTATAGTTTACACATGTATGATGGTTGTATCTTCATTCGGCTACAATCACCATTCATATTCACCTGAAATCTGACAGACGTCACAGGCACTAAAAAGTCATTCTTGTTATCTTCACTGTGTAGAATATAAGGAGAATGGTAGTATATTTATGTGTTAAACTGCATGTGTTAAATTGCAATGTGAAACTTGTTTGAGTAGATTTACACTGCGTCTTTCATCACATGATGTATTTTTGAATAAAGATTGCCACACATGGTGCATTGCGTAATAGATATACTTGTATTTACAAATATGTACGGTAACCGCATTATTTTTGCATTTATTTAAATCATTGAATACATCAGAAAGCTGACTATACATGTATATAACTGCATGTAAAAGTATACGCGCTTACACTCAAACGATGACGTAGGCTGCATATACAAGTAGCAGATACAGACGGTGGCGAAGTCATTTCTGTGGGTTCAGTCCTCATAGCAAATGGAAAGACACGGTAGAATTCAATATCAGTATATAAACAAAAGAAGCATATTTGCAACAAGACATTTGCATATTAACAAGAGTTGAAGAAAAGCTTTCTTGAAATAGTTCACTGATCGAATACAGGAATCTCCACTGTCTCCTCTGTGTTCGGTGCTTTCTTCAATTATGGAAGGCCTAATTTGATGGAGACCTTTCTCAGAGATATTCGTAGCCTATCTGTACAATAATGTGTGCTGTTCCAATGAAGAATGTAAAACGCGCTTCCTTCTGGTCAGGTGATGCTTGCTTTCAGCCAATTTCGTATGAAATGAATTACGCTATTTACTTAGAATGAAGAGGTCAAAGTTATCGATTTTCCTTTAGGCATGCACCTCTTGCCATTGCAATTTTTCAAACCGCTTATGTCCAGCATATATAAGCTTCAACGGCTTGATAATTTGAGTACCACTACAAGCAAATTTGGGTCTCACAGCAGAACACACTGGCATGCATTGTCACGAGTCCAACTCTTCACAGTTTCTGTGAAAGCATCATCATTTTGAGAAGCCATGCGGATCCCCCTACAAGAACAATTGTCAAATATCAATAAACTATATACAAAGAAATCTACTTTTCAACTCTCACTGTTCATTGACGTGTTAATGCCATCCTCGAAAGCGTTTTTCATGATAAATACAGTTTGAATCAAACAAATTTCATAAATTAACTTCATTGCCAGGAATCCAATTACAACTTGATATAAAAGTTTATATTTAATATATGTCTTGTTTTAACACTATATGTCAGTGTATTAGTAAATAACAGGGTAACGGTTTCCATTTTGCTACTTTTATCATCATTTCACAGCTGGAGGAAGCTCGAATGAAGGTAATGTCCTTATGACCAATCGGTAGCATGCTGTGCTTTGTTAAATGTGTGAAACTGCTTCTCATTACTAATCCTTCCAAATGTATGTCTTCGTCGTTTTATCTCTGTGAAGTAATGATTGTCATTTATTCTTAATTGTCTTTCTATGTTTAGCAGTGTATGCACAATTTATCATTGATTTAAATACCGACAATGTTAGCTTCTGATACAAGAATATGAGAAATTACATGCATATTTGTTACTTAATTATTATGTACTTTACAATTAATTGTACAATAGAGGAGAGACAAGGCTATTGAAGAATTGGAAAATGCGTTTTAACAAATAGCGCTAAAAGTAAATTCGAAAAGAACAACAGCAAAGCCTTATGCAATTTATTTAATAAAAACATTTGCTGAAATGCATTTTTTAGAGTAATTTAATAATGACAATCGACTTGCACAATGCGTTAAATCATAATAATGATGAAACTATGCTGTTTTGAAGAGCCAAATAAAGGTCAATTAAAGAGATAAAGATAATGAGTGCTAAGTTATTCACTCTAACGCGAAGATCAGAAATGTAGTATAGTATTAATCGGATACATGAACATTCTTCCAGACGCAAATTTGAATTTTATCAATGGAAAAAATATCGTTTTCTGCCGAATGCAAGGCTCCTCCTTTCTCAACATAGACATGCATGTAACAGGCTAGCTCTCATGATGAAAGCATTATTTCTCAGCTCGTCTGAATTATTGAAATATTCATATTTAATGAAACATATTTCAACATGAATTCCGTCAACTGTTCCTCAAAAAATTAATATCATCATCACATAGTCAATTGAAAGTATATTTTCAAAGGGTAAAGATATTTCCTTCTCCAACGTAAGACATATCTACATGCAAGTGTCTTAATATTATCAAAAAATTGATTTCCTTACTGAAAGTAGACTACAACATGCCATAAAGATAAGAATCTTTTTTTTGCTATAAATCATTGCAATCTGATCATCTACCTCTGCATATTTTTTACATCCTTTTGAATTCGTTGAGGTTGATGTTTTGTGACAATGTGATTGGATGCACGGATATATTCCACTTACTGTTGGTACCCATGATGATCACCTAGTACTTACAAGAAATGAACAAACACTGTTTAGTGCATGTGCTATATATGGCGTTGCCTTTAAGAAAATGCAATTGGATTAGGTTGATAAGACGATTAACCTACGTCTGTAGATCCGGAGACTATACTCCGGCAGCCAGAGCGAGGTTCTGCAGGGAGCAAAGCCGAAAATGAGACTTTCACAGAATGATGTACACCCTATGCCTACTACGAATTGGCACGTCTACCGAGTTCTAGTAAGTTCCTCTTCTTGTCAGACAGGATCAAAGAAAAACACACGTTGATCCAATGCGACACAGATCGCAGTTTTTGGCAAGAATGATATTTTCAATGTTTTCGCATTTACGGTGAAAATGCCTGGTCTAGAGCCATAATTTTGACATGGAATGTCTTCAGTTGATTTGCCATTATGTTCATGTACCCCTGTCTAAAACGCTAAGCACATTCAGATTTGGCAAGCCTCCTGATATGGACAAACACAAGCATTTTGAGTAATTTAGCCCTCATTAAACCACATTCTCGCAGGCATTGCAGATCAGAAACACGATAATAACACATGTACACCATAGAAAATGACCTGAAGACATTCCATGTCAAAAATTATGGCTCTAGACTAAGTACCATCACCGTAAAAAGCAAAAACATAGAAAAAATCATTTCAGCTGAAAACTGCGATCTGCGGTCCAGTAGATGAACATGTGCTTTTCTTTGATTCTGTCTGACAAGAAGAGGAACCAGATAGAACTCGGCAGACGCGCAGATTCGAAGTAGACATAGGGCATGCAACATTCTCTGAAAGTCTCATTTCGGCCTCGTTCCCTGCAGAAACTTGCCCTGGCTGCTGGAATACTGGCTTTCCAAGCAGTTTTCCTCATCAACAACCTAACATTACATACAAATACTAGCACATGGAGGCTTGCAATTAGTCAACCAACAAGCATCCCTACCACTACGTATGTCAACAAACACGATATGTTAGTATCTTTTGAATCTGGTGGTTGAATCTTGGAAATCAGACTTCTTTAACGGAGTATTCGATAAGACGTCCAAGACATTAGCATAGATATCTCTGAAGGTCTCAATGCAAGTAAAAACTTAGGCTGTGTATGTGATTTAGATCTTTACCTCGTGTAAAACGAGAAGATGTGAAAGGCCATAAACTACTCATGTTGCATTTTGGAAGCATTTGTATGGTCTTCCAGCCATTCTTGTTTACACCTTCGGACGTAAGACAATGACCTAATTGAAGAATATTTAGGTATTGATGTGTGTCTTGCACCACGAGTCTTTCTAACTTTAAGGCTTTTCAACCTCTTAAACAATAGAGTGTAGCCTGGAAATATTTCTAATTTGATGACGCAATAATCAGATGAACTCTTGCTCGATCAGGTAGAGACGTTGTATTGACGTTTCTCTAAATGCTGTGTGGCACACATGACATGATAATATGAGCGGTAAGTATATTATCTCTCCTAATTCTGGTTCAATACCTTAAGCGTGACAAGAATTTTAATGCTCGTACAATACAATACCAATCTGAATCAAAACTCTTCTGATTTTTTATTCTTGTCTTCAGAAGCTGATAATGCGTATGACGAAGATTTCTTTAATGACATGAAAGCGACAAAATAAACTTCGGATCAGCTGACAAGACCAATGATTCCCACTAGGAAATAAACGGAAATTTACACGATGAGAATAAAGCTCTGCCCAAACACGAGTTCATTATAGAACAGGAGCTCCTGACACTTTCTTCCTAAATTTAATAAATAAGGGGCTTAATACCATGGATTTGTAGATTTTGAAACACTGAATACAGAAATCAAATTCTTGAGTGTCACAGCCAGTCGCTTTCGGTTATAGGTAAGGTTAAAGGATTCCCATTGGAATCCAATGGTAAAATTCAAGAAATATCTATGGTCTGTGAAACACTTTAGAAACTATTTATCAGAATGCCATGAAATTTGAAACATGATTGAGTTCAGAACATCAACTTCGATATAAACGTTGAAGTGAGTCACATGATTCAGTATTTGATGTCTGAGAGCCTCTACAAAATGAGTAAGATTGCCAAAATTTAGTCAAAAAATGAAATTTACTCATTTTGTAGAGGCTCTCAGACATCAAATACTGAATCATGTGACTCACTTCAACGTTTATATCGAAGTTGATGTTCTGAACTCAATCATGTTTCAAATTTCATGGCATTTTTGATAAACAGTTTCTAAAGTGTTTTACAGACCATAGATATTTCTTGAATTTTACCATTAGATTCCAATGGGAATCCTTTAACCTTACCTATAACCGAAAGCGACTGGCTGTGTCACTCAAGAATTTGATTTTTGTATTCAGCGTTCCAAGATCTACAAGTCCATGCTATCATGCCCTTTGTGCGCGAATTTAGGAAGAAAGTGTCAGTAGCTCCCGGACTATTAATAAAGCATGAGTTTTCGCAAGCCGAACGATTGCAATCATCAGGTATACAAGCATGTGATAAAAAGTAAAATCAAACGGTCAGCGATAACGGAATCATGACTACATATCAGCGGAATCAATGCTTCACAGCGGTTGATAACAAGGTCATGATGGTTTCTTTGTCCCTCATGCTTACAAGAACATTCTTCTTCTCCAATCAGAGCGCGGGAGGGGGGAACTCGTATCAAAAGGTTGTCGATTTTAATGCATGAAATCTGAAAGTGCGTTGGTGCTTGGGAAAGGATTCGAACGTTTGTGTCGGAGATTTTGTTGGTGAGTGTTCCAAAACAGATAGCCGGAAGGACCCACTTCTCTCATTGGATGGCGGCACCAATCATTGAAATCTGACACTGTATAATAATGATAGACTAGAACAGGCACAGACATTGAAAACGATAGCACGTCGTGGACACGCGCCGTCATGAAAACGGAGCCTAAACGATGGCGTCATCCAGTGGCTGACAAGGGGAAGGCACCCACCGTCAGTGTACTTTCTGAATACTCACGGTTATTGTAATTTCACTTTATATATACATGTAAAAGCATTTTGTTACAATAACTTGCAATAAATCGACTTCCGGCAAGAATGCACAATTTTGCATGTTTCAGTAATTTGATTTTTCTTAAGATCTAGCAACATTGACCCAGATCGATGCCCAAATTATCGGCTGAAATGACCATCAACAAACCGCCATTGTCCTATCTAATCTTCCTGCACCTATTGTGAGTTATAACAAAGCGAAAAGTCTGAGATCTATTGCAGCAGTCTTCAACGATAACAGTAAAAACCGTCATGTTCATTGCGATTTCATTCTCTGTTGAATTCTATTGTTCATGGTCAGCAACAAGCACTACTGAGTCACGTCGTTACATTTGTTACGCCCTTCTTCGATGAAGACAGTTGCTGTCCAATATGACAAGCGCTTCAAGATGTCCACAAAATCCAACCCACTATCAAAAATACGGTAGATGTTCAATTCCATTCTCAGATTTTCTACCTGATTTCATGCATTAAAATTGGTATACTATTTTCAGCCAAGATAAGGCACTGGGCGTCTCCTGTGCTGCTCCAGTTGTTCCAATCAAAGCGATGGGAGAAATCAATAATATTATGCAAGACAGATAGACTTCATTGGTTAACAAATTGCATGTAGCTCTATGTTGAAAATCACAGGACTTCATACTATTATTGGTCTAATATATTGACACAACAACATTCAAAACATTTTACTTGGCGAACAATCCACAAGTCAACTCAAACAAGATTTGATATTTAGAAACATGAAAAATTCGGCAACCCATGTACCTAAAGATTCTAACCGATCAGCTTATAAAAATTTGTGCCATTTTTTTAAAGCACTAGGCAGAAAAAATTCATTGTCATTGTCTCCTAAAAAATATGCTTACTGAAATTCGCACAAATAGTTTGCACATCACATAGTTTTTCTAATAAATAGTAAAGCTATTTACATTAGCACATCGCCAATAATGTGCCAAACGTTAGCATTATGATAAATTTAATCACATTTTTAGTAGAATTAGTACATTAAATAGCTGTTCTCAAGAAACCTTTGGACAGTAGATGGCCACGGAGTCATAATTATGAATTCTGATGTCCAATGCAAGCGTCTGCGAACCAAAATTGTGCAGTGTCTTCCGAGATCGAAAGTCATGTTGGAAATTTGTATACTTTTGAGATCAAATAGCGAATTTAAGTGTCCAAGCAAGCAGGCAATAGCGTACACTTACATGATGCGATGCTTAAAGATCCATTTCGTGTGATACAACTGTCGAGATCTTAATGCTATTATGTTTTTATAACTCACTATATCAATCGTGAAACAGAATGTCTGAGTTCTAAATACTTAATATCTTGACAAGGTAGGCTTGGCCTAGCCATTATTCGAACACGCAAGACATAACACATCACAGAGAACTGCGCTTTCCACATGGTCAAAACGGTGATACAAAAGGCGTTCATTCAACCCATGTCATACCACACGTTCTATCAACGGTCGTCATAATGCAGATTGAAATTCTTGGCGGTTAGCTTTCTAATAGTTTGCCGCCAACACCACGAGACATCTGCTTCAATTCCTCTGATGATGCCTGTGGCATAAGAAGCTGTGGAAACTGTGGCATGACATGCCCGTACACACTTTCTCTGTTTACCGCTTTTCTGGGGCCAGTGGACAGAGTACTTGTTCCTTCTAGCAAAACTTGTGTTAAGCGAATTGCGGTCTAGAAAATGCGGTATCAGTAAAGCCTGCGACATCAGTACTGCGACAATTTTATAGCAGACAGAAACTCCAAAATTTCTCTAACGTTTATCATGCACGTTATTTCAGAATTAATTATGAAGCTGATGCCAACTTTTAAATACCTTAAATGTTAGTGTACTGCATTCCCCGCATCAGCTAGCAGCTAGGATTTGCTTCTTGCACTCCTGAAAACTAATAAGATTCTATACTTGATGATTTTCTTTGATTTTGACGTGACTGTACACCTACGTAAATTTCGCCTGTACTACCGATGTATCGCATGTGATGAAAAATAACACAACCACCTCAGATTTGTACTATTCTGTCCACTCTGCACATAGTGATACATTTCTATACTTGTTCAAGTCCATGTTCAGATGTGTTTTTCCTCATTTCGGACTTTGTAGGTTGAAATGGCGCGTTTGGCAGCAGAGAAAGAGCAAAACGACCTGGATAGGGCTCGTCAATTTCCTAAAGACGTTGTTGAAGCTATGGGTGCTCCGAATGGACCAGTCAGGGATGGAGATTATCAGGTAATCATTGAACTAACGAAGTATATGATGCTGATGATAACATTAGATCCTGTAAATCAATTATCAATATCTCATGATTCGCTTTGACCACTAAGTGCTTAATGCACTTACAAACTTTCTCAGAATTCGACAGGAATTCTCGGGTTTCGCATATTTGTATGATTAGAAGGTGCATCACATTTCTTCTATAAAACATAGGAAGCTGAATGTACTTTATGTCATGTAGAGGCTTCCCCAACTTTTACTGTGATGAAGCACTTCTTTCTAGCGCGAGATCTTTCGGCCTACATCGAATCTCAAGCGAACGCACTCTGCCTATAGTTTGTAATTATAATATATTCATCGTTTGCAAATGCATGTTATATATAATATACATGTATTTTCATGAATTTTAAATGTATTTGTTTATGTGTAACTCAAAAAGAGCTTTAGAATAATCGCCCAGCCTCAATTAATTGCCCATTGTAAATTGAGACGAATTCTATTCACTCTCTAAGTGATTATTAGAAGAAATACGGTGCTTGTTGTATCATGTCGACTGCGATAACCTCTATTAGTTCGATAGAAGCTCAATCGATTATTGCAGGTGTCTGCAAGAGTGGGATCCGGATCAATTTTGCAAGTTAAGGCCATGGCTAGAGGTCGGGTCATGCACGTGAACCGTCTTTATTTAAAGCTCTTATTTTAAGCCGTCTTAAACATATAAATTCTATTAATTAATTCTGCACTGGGTTAGCATTTTCTTGCTGAATAATGTTGATGCATTTCGTCAGCGCCTGTTTTCTCACAGTTTTTTTCAATGCAGGATGGTGTGATCATCAACCCTTTGCAGCCCGGGGGATCCCTACTCCTTGCGTGCTGACGTATTTCGCACAAATATGGCACCTACACTCAATATACTTTTTGACTGCATTCTCATGTCGTTTTGCTATATTCAATAATAATACAGCATAGTGACTTGAGTAACGAGCTCCTACTTATGATGATACTATTTTATCGAATTCGGTAGAGCATGTTGCCAGTGGGTGATCTAAGGGTAAGTACATGACTGTTTTTTCTGTGATATTGTTCTGTTGTCGGTATCGTTTTTGGCAGTGCGGAGCACTTTATTTCAATTGTGAAAATCATCATTTGAAGACCTACACGTTTATGCGCTTCATTCTGCGTTCTAATTTTCGTTTACATGATCATACGAATGCTGCCATGGCATAATGAGGAACACCCTTCGACTAGATTAAGCCGAAAGATGTGCATGCATACATGGGCGACACTGATTAATGTGAGTTGTTGATGACCTTTTGCACCGAAATGTAGACTGTTCACACCATTATCCTATAGAAGGTCATCTTTCGATAGTTCTCCCATGAACTTATGCTGTATACAGTAACATGGATTATGTAGGCTATTCAAGATTACAGAGGTCAAAATTGAAGCGATGTAATTTCGTAATATCGATTTTCTACATCATTCATAGGTAATGTTCATAATCAATTTCATTTTTAACTTTCTTGACATTTGGTTTACGAATTTGAATCTGATGAAATTTTCGACATTTTGAAATTGCAACTGCATTGCATATCAATGGGATATTCCTGTATGTTGATTAAGTCACTCGATAGATTCAATTCCCGTTAATTTTATCAAAAGGTGTCTACGTAGTTACCTCAGTTTTTAGTTCATTTTATTGTTTTTAGAAATGTCATTGATTTTGGTGCAACAATTCATGTTGAGTTTGATTCAACCACATTATGAATCTCCAACTGATCGAACAAATATTTTTCATTGTTGCGTTAGGATGGGCAAATGATGGATGATGGAAAATTATGGAGTGAGTAAATTCATCCATTTAATTTATGGCTGAATCAAACCTGAATCAATTTCACACAAATGTTTGACGGAAATTAATGTTTTGATTAACTTCATCAGTTTTTGTTTTGAAAAGCTGTGGTGTATGTGTGAGGGAATGATTGGAGAAATAATCAAATGACAAACAAATCGCACTTTATGGCTGCTTGCAATTCTACCGCAATGCCATATAGTGCTATATACAAATCTTTTTAAAAAGCGTGACATTTGATATATTAGATCAATTCGTTAATGTTTTGTTGTTTACAAGTCGATTAACTTGGTGTTTCATTAAATTTTAGACTCTCAATTAACTTAGCGATAAATCTGTCCACTATTGCAAATAGGTTTTGACGAGCTTACTGCTGTTTTTCATAGACGGTACCTCGCATTCTATTCAACAGCATGAATTCAATTCTTCTACAATAAGCAATAGTATATATGCACATGACTCTAGACGATTCATTCACAGCTATTAAATCCATCGTAGTAAAAGCTTGCACAGATTATGGCGTTTTTTAAGAAAGCCATTTAGTAAAAAACACATTGATCCGTGATTTTATGTCAGACCGTAGGTTTCAGAAACCTTCTTCCAGTTATTGTAAAGATGAAAATTAACTTTAATGCCATTGCAACAAATTTAAGCAAGCAGAAAACGTGTGAGGAACTTACAAAGGATGGAATTCTATGAGGCAAATGTTTTTGATGTGTGTAGCCTGCATGGAGTTTTACTACATGATTAGGCGTACATATCAATGAATTTTCAAAAAGGAGTTGTAGCATAGAAAGCATCAACAAAATAACAAAAAGATATTTAGTCTGCTTCATTTGTTAACTAATAAATTTAATTAATTTGAGATAATCGAAGCATAATCGATAGTAATTTTGTGGTACGAATGATAAAGTATTCGAACGTGAAAGAATAGTTAGATTTCCAATTATTTCAATTATGTTGTGGGTGGTTGGTCATTAGGTATTAAGATGGCAATTAGGTGCACAGAAAAATCAGTTGCATTGTCAGCATGTCAACGGAATCTCTGAATTTTCAGATATAAGAGAATTGTGAATTTGTGTCGTAGGCGTAACAGATTTTCCCTCGCTTTCCTGTCGTTACCTGCTGCACACCTACCTGCTGCCAACTTCCTATGAAGCTCAATTTTTTCATGGGATGCTTTTCTATAGTTAGATCTTTTATGTAAATTTCAATTGTGACATTCGAACTTGTAAAATCGCCGGTGTGCCAAATTTTACATAATTTTATAATTTAACTTTAATTATATCAACAAGACTATAGGTTCATTTATTTTTTTAATCAGAAGAGGACTTCAAGATCCCCCTCAAAGCCCAAAATACCCAGAGTAAAATGGGATTAATGAAAAATATTAATTTATCTCTCTCATTGACTACTTTATTGGACATGAAATCAATTTTGCTTTATTGCAATATTCCGTTTCATCATCATCATCATCTATGAGTTGATGACATTTCAGAGATTTAAAGCATTGAAGGCGCGACTTCAAGAAGAAATGAAGAATTTGGAAGAATTGAAGCGACGTGGAGAGGCTGGAAAATTGGTCACTGTCAAGCTTGAAGATATACCACCTGTCATGATGGAAGTCCTTGCTGCTGAGCAAGACCTGCAAGCCTGGAAATGGAAATTAGACTGCTGCTTACCCGGCGAAATGGGCAAAGTGGGGAAATGGCTGTCACGCGCTGAAAAATGTCTTTATCAGCCTTGGCCTACAGGTCCAGACAAAGAAGTACATGCGAAATTGAGTGAAAGATTACAAGAGCACAAGGTAAAATCAAAAACATGCTTTTGATGCTTTCATAGAATCTATGCCATAGTTAATATCTTAAGAGAATGACAATTGTTGAGTCAATAAAGGACACCAACATCCTTGATTTCGCGACCGCACTCATCTGACCCAGGAATGGAACAAAAGTGGAGACGAGTCTCCATCCTCTTCACTAGGCCACGTGCGGTTGGGGATTGCGGATTGAAGGGTTTTGGTGTATTTTACTGACTTAATATTGTTATGTTTAGATATATTCAACATGCTATGACAGACCTTTGTTGTCAATCTACTGCGTGGAGTAGTCGAATGACATGCTGTTAGCTGGCTGTCTCTAGATTGAGTGCTCCAGAATAAAGGAATGTCGATGCTTGATGAACATTGCCTTCACTGGCACTCCTCTTTGTGGCATCGGCATAGCCTAGTGAAGAAGATGTGAGTTCGTCTGCACCGCGGACTTCAGTTCGATTCTTAGGTCAGGCGAGTGAAGTCAGAGAATCAAGGGTGCTAATTAATGTCTTTTGGTGACTTAATAGTTGTCATTCTCTTTTCGTATCGAATTTACTTTGACAGACCTTTGTCAATCTACACCATATTCGATAAACATCAAGGGATTGGCACTATCCAACAAAGATCTTATGCAAGTCGTTTCATAGCAATTTGATGAGCAAGATGAGAGCTTTCTGGTGACTGATGAAAGCTGTCCAAAAATCTTCCAGGCAACAATTTGCTTGGTGCTTACAAATGCCTGTAAAGTTAGATTAATACGTGCAATTCAATTAACAATGTTAGAATCTGCCTCTTATGATTAAAACTTAAGGTCACAATTTCAAAGGGATGGAAAACTATTGTATAATTGGAATTTGCATGCATGGCATATAATGCATGTGTCATACATGAGTCATCGACATTCCTGTAAAACAGGGTTCCGCAAACTTTGAACCCTTTCCGGACAAATTCAAGCAAATATTTTTCGTTCCGGCTGCATTTTGGAATTATCATCCACTATACGCATAGTAGCATCAAAACTACTATTCTATTTGCATCATTTAATCATTGGATCACGAACTATAGATTATATTATTTATTAGATTTCAAACAAACAAAAGGATTTTATTAGATTCAAGTATTTATTAGATAGAAAGCAATCATAGATTGAACGATCGAATTACAATTGATCACAGAAAGAAAATCAATGAGCTGGATGTGTCTGAATCTCAGAACAAAGTTAGTTGAAATTAGGTTCGAATTTTGAATCGTAGATTAGTCAAGCAGCGAATCGAAAAAAGTGCAGTCAATGAAACTGACTACGGGACGTACGCTGCCCTAACAACCCGTGTCTACATCGGCCACCTTTGTATTTTGTAGAGGCGACGGCGCCGTTGACGCTAGCATGCGCATATAACTTGTGAACTTCTTAGTCTTCCATGTCAGTCTTCAATGCATCAGTGTGTGATTCGCCGAATCTTTTACAAGTGTAGCCGTTGACGAGTTGACCTGGAGAGTTGACTTTGGATTGATTGAAATAAAAGCAGTGAGAACCTTTAAATCAGATCCCCTTCAAACCGCAAAACTCAAATTTTTGGATCGAGTCAACCGGCCGCATGCGGCCGGGAAAAGCGAGTTTGCGGAACACTGCTATAAAATAGCATGTGTAATTTGCTTATCAGTTTTATATTTTTGACCGTTTAGTAGAAGCAGATTATTGAGTTGAGTTGTTAAGCAAAGAGACAGGCATTACGATTCTAACTTGATGCAATATGACATATGGTCATGCATGTATCATCCTAAAGAGCTAGCAATCCAATAATCAAGAAAGTGTGTAAAATTTCACGAAAATTGTCGACTTTTTAAATAAGATTCGCTTATTCAAATCACTTCACATGTTTGCGATGCTTTCATCCCTTAATTAATTATTAGAAAACTAGGAGGATAAAAAAGTTGAAAATAATCTGATTTAAATTCCCTTATCAAATGAAATGAAGTTTTCGGTTGGAATGATGAAGATTGCATCTGACGAATGTTTTTCTATCTTACGTATCTTCCATTATAGCTAAATGACATCAGAGTGTGAAAGTTTGTGTATCAGCTTACTTTAATCTCTGTACACATTTTGAATGCATCGGTCATGAAACGAGTGCGTTTCATTTAATGTCCGATTGTCATATCATCTCTATTGAATGTGGATGCTGAACGCTAGATTGAATTTCGTTTGAAATGGCACCTCGTCTCTGTGAAGAAACCGGCCTCGTGTTTCATCATCTGCAAAATTTAACAAGATCAGTAACGGCTTGGTCAACAACGTCCATTGTAGTTCATGTTTTGGAGGTTTCTTATTGCTAGCGGGTTAATGCAGATAATAAGACGTTTGAAAATGTACTCTTGCCTGGATGAAGGCATTGCTGATGCCATTTGTGATACCAAAAAGCAGAAACAAATCTTAATCTCGATTACATCATCATCATCTGATCCGAAACCGGATATTTAAAAAACATCAATTGCAGTTTGAGTATAACTTCTACGCTGTTTTCCAGGCAAAGTTTGTAATCGGAGAAATTCAAGAAGTTTGAGTGAATTAAATGTAAGTTGAAAAGGCATTGACGCACTGTCCAGAATTGAAGTAACAATGTATAAGTAAACATAACAATGCAGATGAAGATACAATAATTGAAATAAAGTTATGAAATAAATTAAGATTTTCTATTACATGACAAAGTATAATTAATGACTGACATGAATAATAATGAATAACATGACAAGTAATGTGGATAACGGTATTCCCTATAATGGTATTCACAAAAATCCTACAACTTATTAAGAAAGTGATACAATACAAACAATACTATTAATACATGATATCACATTTAAAACGCAAAATGCGTACATTATTCAATCGTATGAGTGATATCTACAATGATGGTCAAGAAAAGATGAGTTGTTCCAGCCTATATAGATAGATTATTAGTCTTGATCTGAAAAAAGAAAACTGTAAACTGTTTATAATGTGCATCTAAATTTCGCCGATTAAATAAGTCAAATTGATCACTGATTGCAAGGTATGTAGCATTTTTCGTAGATATGTTCAAATTTTGTCATGTTTTGCATTGTAATGAGACATTATCAAAAGGAAGGACTCATAAAATCGAATACATCATCATAGCAGACTTTGATATTTCAAAGTTTAATGATTATTTTGTCATGATGGATACTGGTACATAGAGTCCAGATCAATATAGAAACAATCCACTTACAAACAAAAAATCGGAGGACATTCGTTCATACAAATATTTTTGTATGTGTGAAGCATTTCATTTTTTCATATATCAACTGTAACTGCTCAAATAATTCAAAATCAATAAGGAAGTCATTATTTAGAATAACAATCTGCACTTAATTTCGTACTAAAGGCTGGATTCCCAACCTTATCCTGGAGGATCTTTATCCCTCAGTAAATGGGCAATTCAATTCACAGTGTGCGCGAAGGATGTGCTTATGTCGATAGTTTTGATGCCTTTAATTAATATAAACTTATAATTGATTTTTTGACCCAACAATGTCATTATCGAGGTTCATTATTTCGGTGTAGATGTCTGAATGAGATATTCGTCACGAAGTAGCCAATCATCGCCTTTCGCTTGTACATACTTCACATGTTGTTGCTCGATTGAACTTCTTGAAATCATTGACACTAGGAAAACGTGCATTTCTTAGAATAGTTATAATAGATGGCATTTACTAAACGATGGATTATGTAAGTGAAGTACTTGTTGAAGACGACACAAAGTCTTCCTACAGGTCAATATTTGACGCAATGCATGTCTTCCTAATTATCCAGACCTACCATATACTTCAACATTCAATTAGTATTGTTTCCATTCAATTTACTGCGATGCATTGAAGGATTTAGGTCTATTTTAATTGTCAGTTTTGTTATGTGTGCAGGTCTAGTGCATCAGATTAACAAGATATAATCACATAAGACATATCCCTAATCAATGCAACAGGAATGTCGGAATGGCAAATAATGCATTAGAAAACTGCTAATGAATTTTCATACTAGTTGCTGAACAGCCAAGGAATCTGATTGAAAATCACATCATGAATCTAAAGCTGCTTCAGACGACTTAGAAGTGATAATCATCTTTTGTAAGCTTTTGTCATTTCAGGGCAATGTTTGGACTGCAAGAAAACTGCGACCATGTCAAAGCAGTTCTTCTTGTTTGAAAAAGCCTGTATTACTGCTAATGATATTAATTATTGACGCAACTGTCTTAATGCCCGAACCCTATGGTAAGGGTCATTTAAATCGAGCAAGTTCGAATGCTATGATGAAACAATGCGTAGAGAATCTTATTTGACTTATTTGACAACGTGCTATGATGATCAAGGACAGATTGTGATTGACATGCATATCAAGAAAGAATACTTGAATAGAAAATTAGCCTGGCTAATATTAAAAATATCTATTTACAGATCTAGTCTATGCTGAAGCAGGACAAGAGCACTCATAATTGGCATAGATTGTGCTCCTTCCAATGCATTGGAATAAATACATCTCCCGCGCAGACAATAATCTGCTTTACAGGTCAAATAAAGTGATATGATATCTACATTACATGCACGCAAACAAACAAACAAATAAAGTTATGATCACTTCTAATGGTCTTATCTAGACCATCAAAATAACATAAAAATCTAATTTCGCTGAGGATAGGGCACAACATTATTCATGAGCATAAACAAGATAAGAAAAATCTTGATTCATGGGATCCCTATCTTAGACTTCTAGAAAGCCCTCATATCTGTTTTTCACTGAACCGAGGGCCTGACATTTGTTATCAAAATTCGAGGAAAGCCTGAAGGCACGAGATGTCATCGACTAACTTCATATTTTATTATTAAAAGTTATTCGATAACATCTCTCGCTTTCGGGCTTCCTCGAATTTTGATAATTTCAAATCTTTTGTTTAACGTTGATAGTTGTTGACGATGTAGTTTGCAATTTAAGTTACGTGACTTAGACTTCTCATCGGACAAGACAGAGCTCAATGAAGTGAAGAAGAATGTTTATTTTCCTGGTCTTTTTGATAGATTAAGCAAAATTTGAACATCAGAAATATTTACTTTTGGATTATTGACTGTTCAAGTCAAAATGCAGAATAATGACAAGCAAACACATAACTAGTACAGTGAGAGGATAATAGATAACCAGTAGTACAGAACACAAATTATTTAATGATTGATGAATTATATATGATTATTGAATGCAGGTTTACATGGATGACAGTAATGAATACAGTTGAAACTTGAAAGGTTCTCTCTCATAGGTTGGGCGCGTATCGAAAATTCAGTGATTCGAATGTTCCCGACAAGGATTCGTTTATTCGATGATTCGTGCGAATCTAAAAATTATACTAAAAATGTGTATTTCAATTTTTCGATTGGTACGCACATCTATACCATGTTCAAAATAAAGTGTATTTTTAATTGATAAGTTGAATTAATTTGCATATAAAAGACATATTGATAAAGACGCTTATCAAGGATGCATACAACACTAGCTAGCAGACGGAACAGAAATTACAGAAAAATTAACCATTGCAACTACGTCGAAAACTATTGAAATGGTCCTTTAACGAATTATCGGGAGACACTTTTAAAACTTTGATATTGCCCTTATTAGAGTTGAGATGCAAAATCTGTGACGTAGTGGTTTGTGTCAATGAAATATGTCATTGAAAACAAGACCAGCCTTCGAAAATGTGAAAATTTCTCCATAAGGACATCCTTTGATGACGATCACGTAATATGTACATGTATATGCGAATATTGTTTGAAAAGTGCTGGCAGACTGACACTGGCAGCTTGAGTGACTGGCAGATGCTGAGTTTTGCTGGTAGGCGTTGAGGTCGTTGAGTCAACTATACTTGTGGCATTTGCGGATTGCCCATTGTCGAACTGTTTGCTGTCATGGTTCACAATTCAGGAAGGCAGGTCAAGAATTGTCCGTAGCCCAGCGACGTTGATCCTAGTCTAGGCATTCCTGGTAATCGGGTTTGCCACATTATTGAAGTCAGGGTTATCTGCTGTGACAAGACCATTTCAGTTTCGAGACCTTTGGGGTGAGTTTCGCGCCGTTGGTCTGAGTGACCGTAGAGACAGAGTCACAAGTTGCCGCTTCGGTGCATCCCTTTCATTTGATTCCTTTGTTTGGATCGGGAAGGGGTTGGAATCAAAGAGCGATCGTGCCGGGAATTTGTTCAAGTCCATTGTGCGCCTCGGTTTTGTCAGTGAGTCCAAGTACACACTTTGATTGTTAGCGAGGTATCTGCAGTTCACTGCAGTTGCTTCCCCATTTAGTCTCAGAACGGTGGGAAGAATGCTGACTTTCCTGCAAGATGAGCAAGTCCCGTCCTACTTAATCATCTGTTTAGTAAGTGAATCAATAGGAAACTGAGAAAATACCAAAAATACATAGATATCTCATCGCAAAACATTCCATGTGCAGCAATTTTAGAGTCCAGCAGTACCCTGAGCTACTATTTGCACAGACTTTAAATCTGTAAAATTTCTTTCACACTTTGGCCTTCTAATAAAAAATATATATAATTTTCTATATATTACAGCAAATATTCCGCACCATGGATGAAGTACGGCTGAAATTTCACACCTTAATTCGCTCAAACGCCTTTCCCAATGTGCCCAAGGAGCAGATTCAGGACATGGAAGAGCGATTGAATAATGTGTACAAAGATGAACCAAACATTTACCGAAAATTGGATTTCACAGAACACAAATTTCGAATCATTAACTATTTCCTGTCTTGTGAAGAGAAATTGAAGCAGTGGGTGCCTCCATACGGACCAAAGCACGAAATAGAACCTTTGTTGGAGGATTACACGGTGAGATTTGATGAGGTTGTTCTAATGTTCAAACTCATTTCAACAGTTCACTTCAAAATTGGACAAAAAATGTGATAGTTCCAATATTAAGCCGTTTTACTATGAGCTGATACTAGGGTACACACTGTACGCATGCAGAGCTCTATTTGCTCACTTTGTAAATAGGATTTCATTCAATATATCATTCAAGAATAATATATCGGAATATTATTATATCTCATATATTTCTGAATGTATAATTAGAAATGGAATTTCGATGGAATATATACTATTTAAGTTCATCGAGAGCAGATCTATCTATTTGTATTCCAAATGCAGTTGTTTTCTGTCCTAACCAGGAACGGATTAAATTTCTTTTACAATTTTTTTTAGAAATTATGCTACTCTTGCTACCGAATGTATTACATATGCCTTATTCAATAAATGGCTGTAGCTGATGCGGAAAAGTTCCAGCCACTTTATTCGGGAGATTGTTGTGAGGAATTCCTGTTCATTTTTCTTAATTGTCTTAACAAATTATACAAACCTTATTTCTGGATTCAAAATGTATTGCATTGCAATTTTTGCGATAATTGACTCATAAAATCACAAGCAGAACATATTTCTATGAGGATCATGAGATCGGTCTGTATGCAAATTACACCGATAATCAAAGAAATACATGCACAACAAAATATTTCGAATATCTACCTAGTAGATTTTAAGGAACATCGCAGTACGTGGCAGTAGAAATGCGTGGTAGATTTTCATGTAATTACAGAAATTATCTCGTAGCAGCTTAGAAAGAAGAAGGGGTTAACTGATATTGTGAATTCTTTGTTCTTATGTAGATCCCAACTACATAAGTGCAGTAGATCCCCGCTACAATTACGGAGAATCAATGTTCATGCATGTTATGAGCCCATTGTAATGTTTTTCCCCATGTGAAACTTCAGCAATGTCGAAATAAAAGTATTTTTATGTAATTGGCATGTAGTAGAATGTTGCAAAAGAGTAAAATGCAGATTGTTATCAGTATAATAAGTGTACATGGATTGGTGGAATTTAATCTTATATTGTAAATCTGCGAGCATTTTCTAGATGTCTATGATGTCCATATAAAGTAACTCATTCATTCATTATCACAGAAATGTTGTCTAAGTAGAGCTAATAAATGCGTCGGGGAAATTTCTTAAATTAAAATCAAAATGTAATTATACGGTGGTTGTACTTTTTCCTCAATTGAATGCAGAATCATGTCCTTATGCAATTGAAATGCTGTCCACATCAAATGTAAAAATATGCGCATTTAAGTGGCATTTTAAACGTCGTGACAAAGTAAATCGATGAAGGATTTTGAAATCCACATTTTCTGAAATTCTCAGTTGGCAAAAATGCTTGCACATTCCTCCAAACAATGTTGAATTGCTTGCTGGTTTTATCTAAAAATAAGCTTAATACCGACATGATTATTTATAGGCGTCAAACCTATGTATTCTCCGAGGTTTTCAGCAATCCAGAAAACAAATTATCTTGAAGTCAGTCTTTGAATCTCACATCGCAGGTGCCTTTGAATGTTGATTGCTACGGACCTTTGCGGATGATAGGGGTATGAATTCAGATCACCTGATTATAGATGTATACGTCAAAATTAACGAATTGATCTCCATCGATAACAGGATTCATTACCGATTAATTGCCATTTTTATTCAGATTTCCATTTGATAGGAAACTGGAAGGCTTGCAATATATAACTTCATCATTGTTGTAAGAACAAAAGAATTGACGCATTTATTATTGAATTGCATCACTCAGAAATAATTGATGAAATATTTTACCCTCCATTGCATTGTTCCTAATTTCTACTTAAATGACGTGGACATTTCAACTGCGGAAGAACGGACATGGAATTTATAACTAGTTTTAAAGTGGCATCGATGCATGGCTTGAAAACACATTTTATCATGATAATTAATACTATTTGCGTACAATGTTAATGTCATGAATTCAAATACATCTCACGTATAAGACTTTACATCGCAGATCATTGAAATCGATGCCGACTTGTAAGTGGGACGACCTTGGGCCTGATATTTTACAAGTAACACGGGCCCGGGCCGATCCCGGTCTGAATATTCATCACATCCATTTAGCCAACTTGTAGCGATCCAATACATAATGGTTGCTTTTCTCAATACTGATGCTCATAGCCAGAGTTAGTCGCGAGGATCATTGAAACATTTTTTCATTGAGTAGTGTAAGTTCAAGTTTGAATTCTGACGAATCAGGACATTTACATTACTTCAAACGTGTGCGGTTAGTAAAATTAAGATTGTGAAAGTAAATTGAGGATCGAAAACTCTTCGAATATATTGAGTTCGTGAGACCAGTGTGAAAAATATTTCGGTTTGACGAATGTTTTTGATGGTGCGTAATAGAGTAGACGGTTGAAGATCACGTGTGTTCTCTAATTCTGCTGAATTGCGCCTCCTTGACCTTGACCAGTCGCGTGAGACGAATATCTCCTTGTCTTATTGTCAATGATCTCCGGCCTGTTGATGTTAGACTTTTCTGAAAAACCAGGCAAATGAGTAATCCAACTCTGAATTGCGCATCATTTTGTGAAGCTTATGACAAAAATCTAGTTCAGAGTCGCAAATTTATGGATCAAAAGTCAGATATTCATAAAATTAATCATGATGATGCAACAAATGCAGTATTATAAAAGCCTATATATTATATATGACAAAGGCATTAATTACAGGCCGAGCAGCTCGAGATGAGCGGGCCTGGGCCGGCCTTTGTCTGAGCGGGCCAAATTCAGGCCCATTTGCAAATCTGCCTACAGATTAACCCAGTTATAGCCGGAGCACCTCCGCCCTACACATTTCTGATATTGCTTCAAAACTGTAATAGCTACGACTCTAGTTTTCTGTGACTTTCAGTTTCTACGTTTTTCTGATAGACAATCCAAATTTTATAAAATTTTTGCCAATTTCTTACAAATTTAGGAATCTTAATAAAGTCAAGTTACTTAGAGACCACTAACAATGTTCATGCGTGTGTGAAGTTATGATCAAAATGTTCATCTACTGATGCATCTATTTGTAATTGTTATGTGATTAATAGTAATAACCTTCAAGCACTGCTCACAACAGATTTAGAAGTAGTGCTGCAAGTTCGTTGGTGTAAATAGTGGATACCTCGTGAATAATGGACAGATTAATTGCAATGACTCACATTTGTTGCATTTGTTCATTTGGATGTGCAGTCACTGTATTTTTTTTTCAATATATAGTTGATTCAGTAAGCAAACTATAGTTATAATTTACACATCTTCTCAAAGGTCTCTATTTGAGTTGTGTCTAGCATGGCATAGCTATCTCAATGCAATCAAGCATGGTGCTTAAATTGTCTTAAGATGTTTTCATGCGATAAATGATCAAATTGCATCGTTTATCAAAATCATATCCCATAAAATTTCAAACAGATGCTCAAAAATTCAGCTGCCATCTAAATACAAGTGGAATTCGAATTTGAACCGCTTTTATTGGAACAAGATGACCGACTTGGTAAAATATCATGCCACCATAGAATCGAGCATTTGCCAATTGTGTTGAATTGTAAATATGAGAACTATTTATTCATTGGAGCATCAACATCAGCAGGGTGCTTCAGAACCACCCCCGGGTTTTCAGAGCAAAAATAGCCCGGGTGGTCAATACAAGTAAAAGAGATCAGCATTGAAATGACCTGTATGTCGCGTAACTTGGCGAGAAATATTACGATGAAGCACAAAAATTGAGAAAAGAGTAGAGACACGAAAAAGTTTCAAAAACTGGATAACTGTTGATCTTCACTTGCTGTCAGATATTCTTTTGGATACAAAATTCACTTCATTTCATGTAATGAGAAGCTTAAAACTCATTTGCTTGGGGTTTGAGCGGATGACTGATCGGCCGCTCAATGCTTCAACATTTTGGGAAGGAAATATCGGACTTTGAACGAATGGTTGAGTGATTGGACATGTTCGAATTCACTAGTTGGGACCGATTGGAAGACACTCAATTGAAAACGACGGAACAACTACCAAGGCTATTCATTCATTTAAGTAATGGAGACAAGTGGGAGGATCATGATTGAATGGTTGTATTCAAGAAAAGTAGCTCCCGTGTTCCTCAGATTAGAGTATGTTTAAACTTTGTGAAGAAGGGTCTTGACCGAAGCTGTGAGTAAAACCCTGTTTTCCTTTTTATAATCGAAGGATTAGCGGAAAATCTATGGCAGAGAGTTACTTTTCTTGAATACAACGATTCATTCATTCATTCACAAAATATTTCAAATAAAATTCGACAATTTTGCGGTTTTCATTAAATTGCATTGCACTTATTGTTTCTGCAAAATAGCGCAATATGATAGAAACAAAGTATTACAATATTAGTAAAGTTTCTGTTATCTTTTTCAGAAATTTGTCATTTATGATCAACTTTACGATAAGGTGGATAAAGCCTTCGATGACTTCAAACGTAAAGTGGATGATCATAAGAAACGTGATCTAGCTGACAATATTCAGGAATCTCAACGCCTTGATCGATTTGTTCACAGCAGTCGTGACAGATGGGAAGGACTATGCAAAGAACTTCAATTTGCTCAACCAAAACTGAACGAAGTTCTTTCCCATTGGCGCCAATTTAATCAAAATTATGCTGCATTGGAGGATTGGATACCAGAGGGTGAAAAAGCTCTGGGCTTCGCTTCTGATGATAGAAAAAGCTTCTTCTCTTCATTAGACTCTTGGGAGGATCGACATACGGCCTTTAATGAGTCTAGTCAATTCTTAATTGACAACAGCACGGAACCCGTGGGGAATGAAATTAAGCAAAAGTTACAACGGATGTCCCGATTGTGGAAAAAGCTATTTGATGACGTAAGCTGATTTGTATTATTCCTTTTGTATAATAAATAATGCCGGAAAAGCTGATCGCAAATAAGCAGATAAATCCTTGATCAATTCAAACAATTATGTGCAGATCATTTTCTAATGGTTCTCTATTGTCTATTCATTATGGAGATTTGCTGAGACAAGCTCTTCCATCCAGATAATTGCTGTCC
Organism: Prostheceraeus crozeri; assembly: GCA_907163375.1. Taxonomy (NCBI): domain Eukaryota; kingdom Metazoa; phylum Platyhelminthes; order Polycladida; family Euryleptidae; genus Prostheceraeus; species Prostheceraeus crozeri. Next base: position 144,595 of record CAJQUW010003697.1, on the reverse strand, counting down.
TCTCGATCCTTTTTGTTTGATAACAGTGGATGAGTGGCTGAGGGAGTGACAAGAGAATGGATCCAGATCTCCACGTCTCGAGGGTTCTGATCAGCCTTGGAACAAATGCTTTTATCATTGGCTGGCTTGTACTTATCAGTTCATGCGTGGAAGATGATTGTTGGAATGAACGGGAGATTCCATGACATGAAAGAAATTTGACCCTCTACAACATTTGTGAAGGAAAAACAGCGCAAAGTGCATGTGAGGCCTTTCGACCGGTTCTCTTTCAGGCATTACACCGGTGTGAAACAGATACACTAGCATTTAAAGTGTTGCACACTATGGAAATGATAAATCCCTGATATATTTAAACAAAGATGAGGGATCATTAAAAACAAAAATTAATTAAAGCTTTTTACCGGCCAAATTTGTGCACACAAAAAGAACATGTTTTGGCTTTAGCATTACCTTGGGAATTAACTTTAATCAATTTTGTTTTTAATGATTTCTTATCTTTGTTTCAACATATCAGTGATTTATCATTTCCATAGTGTGCGACACTTCAAATGCTAGTGTATCTGTTTCACAACGGTGTAATGCCTGAAAGAGAGCCAGTTGAAAGGCCTCGCATGCACTTTGCGCTGTTTTCCCGTTACGGATACCATGTTATTAAATAAAAATTGCGATATATACATGCGTGTATAAACTCTGAATACAATTGGACGCGCGGTAGTAACGGGATAGGAAAAATAACAGAATAAATATTTCGACGGTATCTGTCCGGTTCAGTTGCATCATTAACAAAATTCAAATTTATGATAATTCTTCATGAAACAATTTCATAGTCATGTTTGATAGTCAATAATCAAGAGATCTATGTCACAGTGTTGTCTAAAGCTGAAATAGGATGGAGATGGAAAATTGGCACATTGATAATTCAATCAAATTCAATGAATGACAGTCTTGTTTTGTGGTAATTCTCGTTGTTGTTCATTGTTTGAATTTCGTCTTTCGCCTGGATCAGCCATTTTGAAACGCGCGTTGAATTGCTTTCAGAATTTATGCGTATATATTAATTTTGATTTAATAATATGATTTCCAAACATTTCAAATCACCTATGATCCTCATAAAGTGATCTCATTTACTACACTTTGTTGTATAATTCGACATGCATGCTGCACATTGCACTAAAATTTGCACATTCACCACGAAAGAGATTTTTGCAAAAAGCAATATAAAATACGGTATCGCAGTCGGAGTCATAAATTCAATCATCTGCTGTTTTGAAGAAATGGAGTCTCGTACGTTACATAAGATTGAAATAATATGAAATTTAATAGCCACGCTTAAAGTCATTAATCTTCGTTCTTGAGCGAAACTGCAAACTCAAAATCATTCTTGAATTAACTAAAATTTACTAATCTGCATATTTGTGACTTTGCACATTATTCAAAACTGTGTCGGTTAGAATCTGTCATTCTTCCCGATTAAAGAAATTCTTTTGTCAAAGTACTTGTAGTTCCATTTATCTTGTTGATCCGAACAACCATATGACACACAAATCATTGCCAAGGACTGATACATGCTCTCAAGATCAATAAGCCTATTCAACTGCATAATATGTTGAGTAGTTCTATGTAAAATGTTTATAAATACATTCGGCGATCTCAATTATTATCTTTTGACAGCAAAAAATTATGCACTCGTTTACTTTATGCGCTCATTGAATCATTCGTGAGTACCTAGCTATGGAGACTCAATCATGTCATTGACTGCAAAGTGGAGAAAAACATGTAATTCTTCATTCAGATATAATCCTTTATTTTCATTACCATACTACATTTTGCCATTACAACACGAACAGGTTCTGGGAGAAAGATAACTGCAGATCTAGGAAACGTGCAGTATGCTGAAAACACCACGCATTTTACAGAAAGTAAACAAGTTTATGCATTGCATGTCTAATGAACATTTAGATAGTATCAAATACCAAGGTGTATTCTGTACTACCACCGCATCCCTAGAAAGAGGATGACTGCATATAAGCATCTAACTTGTTTTGATCATTGTTAACAGCAGCATCTCATGCATTTCCCATTGACTGAATCACTCCTTGCTGAACATCGCAGCTCATCATAACATTGTATTTTTATGCATGCTCATGCATCTTTTTGAAGAAGAATATTAATGGATGGTATTGTCGTTTCTACAATAGAGAAGAATGCAATTGGTTCGTCCTACTGTAAGTTGCTGCTTTTACTTGTTTGAGCGGATGTTTTCTTTTGAATTTAGTTCAAGGCCTTTCATTTCTTGTAGATTCAACTTATACACGTAAATTCATTGATCCGTTTTCTTTTTACCCGACCAGAAAGCCCCTTTTTTGAAAGTGATGTATTACATGGCACACAATTTCTTATGTTTGAAAAAAGAAATGTCAAGTTCTGTATATGTAGAGCACCAAGCATTCTATTTTGAACTATTTATTGCATTTATTTGAAAAATTACATCAGCAGTTGTTTATGTCGTTTGATCATGAACTATTTGCTAACTATATTTTTAGCACATGCTTTGTTTTTGGATATGGTCATGTGCAGTTCATTTAACGCATCTGGCACTTATTGAGATCGGAGTTCATAGACAATGTTATAGGGCAAATAAACAAATCAGAGGATGTTTTCTTCTTAATTCTTTCAGAATGAAATTTTCACATTGCAAGCATATATACCTGCACAAGTGTATAAGAACTGTAATTGTGCCATGCGTATTAACAAAGGAAATATATGTGTCCACCGTGAAAGTCATGTTGTTCTCCACCGTGGAAATCAATTGTTTTTACAAGCAATTTCATCATTGTTCATTGCACCTCATGGCGTTTAAGTTGATCAGTATCTTCAAACATATCTGTTTCAGTTAGATATTATTTTCATCTTTTTTTCATCAAATCAAATACAATTACTTCATTTCCAAGCACCTTAAGTTGTTTCCAAATCATATCATTCCTATATTTTCACCTTTTACAAACGGAATTTTTATTTCAAGGCAATTTTCCGTTGTATCTATGCATCCCCGCCTAAAATAATCTTCAGATTGATGATTTTCAAAGGAATGTGTGGTGGGTGTTCCTTTCTATGATTAGCTCTGGAATCTGTAGAATTTATGTTTTCAATACACTTGCAAATATAATATAATTTCTGGAAAACAAATATCTTGTTGTTTACTCTGATGCAGAAACCTCCGGGCTACGATCAGCTGGTGAGATCGATTATGATTTCATTTCTTCATAAGTATGAGTTTGAAATACATACATCATTTTCCTTTGAGTTCATGTGCAATTCCGTTGAGCTATCATTTTATGTCAATTATTTTTGAAAAATTATGTTAAAATTCTGAATGCAGTTCACGGCAAAAGTGAACACTTCCACCTCATCTTCTATAAGATGTAAACTGTTATGAATGATTTCACAAAATGCCGAACAACAATATTTCAGCAGGAAATCCCTAGAGATGAGCGTCAAAAATTAGAGTAATCTAATTTTTACACGATACTTCCACTACACATACGCTATTCTCTCATGTTTAGAGATTTCCTATCAGTACTTCCAGTTTGAGTTGTAACATCAGTTATGCGATGAGAGAATTTTTCGTTTTCTCATCTTTTAAGTACTAAAATTAAAAACTCCTCATAGAAGAGACACTTTTAAAAACTCAATGGAAAGCGAAACATATTATCTGTATAAATTCATATGGATGTGAAGTGAATGTAAAGTAAAATATATAATATATATAAAAAATGAAAATGCCAAGATTCGTTGATGCACGTAACAGGGCTTGATTTTCTACAGATGCTTAAAATTTAATAATCTCCGAAACTCTAGGTTCATCATGATTTTCTAATAATGGTTATGAGCATATAGATATTCATTTAAAAAATGCCAGATAGCTATTTCCTATGCTTAATAGTTTACATAGCATTTTTATACTTCATTAAACAATGAGAATCATTGAAAATTTAAGTAGATATAATTACATGTAGGCAATCTTATTGTATCCATCATTTTCGTGGATCTTTTGTATTGTTTCCTTACCCACAGCTGCAGAACAAACACCTGCAGAAGCATTCAAAAGACAGCCATCAGTCTGTGAGTAATATATCAAAAATTTATTATTCGTAATTTCATTCATTTTTTCATCTTCGTTTTCTTTAATGATCCATTACTTTGAAAACTATATGTCTGACCTCTCAGAAGCGACAAAAAGACTTGGAACACATGATAAGAAATACTTTTTTTTATTAATTTGGATTGGTCTCATTAATTTTCTTTCAGCGCCTCAATTATTTTAAAGCAAATAATTTTTTGAGACTATACTCCCCTTCTATGATATGTATCTTGCTGAACTTCACACATTATGAGAAGTCACTGATGATGAGAAAAAATTTGACCTTTTCATGAAAGACTTTCACTAAATTATATCTTTACAACATTAAAATCTGGATATCGATTATATCATATTGAAAGCGATCAAACTGATTGCTATGATAAAATTTGTTACAATACTTGTCACAATTTGCAAGGCTTATAGCGTAAGGGCTTACATTGCATTGTATTGTACTTACATTATATTGCGGCAATATAACCATGTACTCACATGGAGCGTATCTAATATAATTGGTTAAGTGACTAAATTTTATAAATCAGCAGCAAGACATTCACATTAGGTGCACACATGTATATCACCGATAAATCACTCACTATAGTGAGTATATAGTGAATACATTTTAATCAGAAATTATAAAATTCCTTTTTATTGGTTTTGAGATTATTTGAATGCATTTATTAAGTTTTGGCACATACAATTCTTTTCATACAAGCATTTTTTTAAATTTTATTTGAGAAATTTTAAATTACAATTTCAGATATACCCACATTGATTTGAAGCCTTCTATATTATGTCCAAATCATTTTTATTTCCTCTTTGAGTTGTGATTACTTTGTTTTTCTGAATTTACTTCTATTAATAAAAAATTTTCACACTTATTTGAGATATTTTAAAATACAATTTCAGATATACCCACATTGATTTGAAAGCTATATTGTGTACAAATCATTTTATTTCCTCTTCGAGTCGTGATTTCTTTTGTTTCTTCTGAATTTGCATTTTTGATCATAAAAATCCCACGCGTATTTGCTTTTTTCACAGCGGCGTTCTAGTGATGATCATCGCTTGGTAAGTCTTATTGTCAACTCGACAGTGTTGAAAAGGCATGAGAGTAGAGAAAAAAAGAATTTGATAATGATGCAAATTCATATAATGCAAGTGTTAGGAAGGACAGATGCAAGAATGATGTTCAATAGGAAATATGGGCTTTAAAACATCGTAAATGAAAATATCGCATGTCAAAATGTTAAGATGTTTTCATATAGATCCGGGAATAAATACACGTACTTTGTTCTATACATCAGTCATTTTAGTGTCTCAAATCCTAAGAGGTTTTAGGTTAAGGTTTGAAACCTCTTCCATTATACTTTGATAGTTTATAGCTCGCATTTCTTCGATTTTATTCCAAATATTTTAGGAAGTAGGGTTTGCTGAGGATGATATCTTCATCATATTCTGCCTCTAAGAAACGAATTTGAAACAAAACAGTTTCCTTTCCGTAGCATCCGAATTCATCAATGCGGAAGTCTATCAACCAACAACCAGTGAGTAGAACACTGTGGTGAAGTTTGTCTGTGTTCCGTCAATATTACTTGAAATGTATGTAGTAAAAAGACACTTTTACTTCCTGAACAGTTGCACTGCATTCTCTATATGTCTGAATTTTTCGTTGCTTTCTACGAACATAAATTGAAATTTTTCATTTTTTACTGTCTCTTTTTTTCATTCTCTTGTTAATATATTCTATGGCGGATCTGATTTTGATGACACTTGCGTTCCTTATACAGCCAAGATCTCGCGATGTCAGTCCATCTGTAAGTTACACGATTATTTTGATTATTGAATTTCCGTTATTTGGTTTGAAATGCGCTGCGTATATTGTTATGAGGCTGAGTGGTCTCTATTATTTCTATTGTTACAGTTCCTTACATTCTTCTCACACAAAAGTGCTTACTTCGGAGCCATTCCTTCCGAATGATTTTCATGAATGAACCATTTTTTCCTCAATAATTCTTATAGAACAGTTGTTAAATCAATGCATGCAAAATATGACTGATAGACCCTTTTACTATTTATTCTTCAGAGGCAGTCCGTTAGTGAAAATCACTTGGTAAGTCCCAAGTTAGCATGTTTAAGCCAATGTCGATCTAAATATTGTCCTTCATCTTTCTAGAAGAAAAGTCCTTCTCATTCGATTTCATCAGTAAGTCATTTTTTATATTTATTATCGCATTGTTGTATCCACTTTGGTTGTATCAAAAGGGCTAAATGAAATCACATTATCTTTGGTGGAAGTTGTTGCCATCAAGTCACAATTTGGGAACAACAATCACTTTTGCTTTATTTGGCCCTTTACTGTATCGTTTGAGATATCATCCACCTCCTGGATTTTTTTCTTTCTATGTTTTCCGTTTTCTACTTAAATTTCTTCTTGTCAATATGTTAACTAGGATGATGATTATTTAGAGATCAAAAACTGAGAGACAAGCAACATTGATTTATTTTCATTCTTAGTTTGTTTTCTGTTTGGCCCGCTGCGATGCGAATCTATCAGTCTTAATGATGGTATCATTTTTTCCATTTCCTGTGACATCACAAAGGCAGTTTTCTGAATGATTGATACTTTCTCTTTTCTTTCCGCTTCCGTGCTGTGCAGAGAAGGTCCAGTGGTGCTGATCTGCATTCAGTGATGATCACAATTTGCACATTGGAAGCCCTTTCTGTTCAATCGTTTCTTTTTTGTCGCGGAAATAAGTTTTTTGGAACAAAATTGATTGGTTTAAGTCCTTATTAAGTTTGACTATCTACTCTGACATTTTAATGTATTAACCACCTAATTGGTAGTTTGATAATATGACAGTGTTCCAATTTCGACTTTATAATAATTATTGATTGAATGCGTGAATTCGTGAGCAAAGGTAGAGAAATTTTCGCTATCTCACTCTGTCTATTTCCTACCAATTTCGCCGATATACGTATATCAGCACAAAATAGAGGTTGATAATAAGCAGTAAGATGAAATACGACCAGTATGACTAAAGAGCAACATGAAAACTGAGGAATTGCTTGTGTGTAAGCGCTTTCATGATCGTTGCCAATCGTCAGAGATAGTTCTCCACGAATTCACAAGCATCTTGAACTTGCCAATATGCTTCATTTTGCATCTGAGCAGTGTTTCAAATGGAAATTGGTATATTTTCATGTCTATACTCATAGTTTGTTGGTCTGATAAACTATGCAGGGTTGGCATTCTACACATCTTAAATAAAGGTTGCTCGGTGACCAAATGATCTTAACAGATGCTTTAAGCGTCAACGCAGCGTACTACATTGATGAGTAATCAAATAAAATTAGTATGACAAACAATCGGTGTGAAAATTAAAGATTACTTAAACGCGCTTTCATGGTAGCACCTAATCGGCAAAGGTGACGCGATAATTGAGAATTAAAAATTTGCTTGACATAACAGCATTGGCAGCTAATTCTTTCCACATTCCCTTCAAGGAAGCTAATTTTTTGGTACACTGAAAACTTCGGTTAGATTGGTATTCCCGCTTGCGGAACTAGGCGTCTGAAAAGCTGTGTACACCAACTGCACACGCTCGTACGTATACATTAAAGTGTCTCTGAAAGGGATTATGAATTTCTCTATCCAGTTTAACTTGGCTGTACTAAATCATTGTTGAGTTGCTAATATTGATGTCTTAAACCAAATTGGTAGGATTTGTTGCTATCTTAATCTTAATTATTAATTGAAATTTTGTTCTATTTTTCAAGTTTCTTTCATCAAGAATCTGTCAGGGTTAGCTTCATAATTGAACTAACGTTTAGATCATTTTTACATGATTGTATAAAGGAGATTGATATTTTTAAGAATGTTTTTAAATAATGTGGTCTTACTCTTGATTTTTTTCAATCAGATGTAAACTCTTTTCCATATTGATAATATCAGACCTTGGTCAGACATTTGCAATATATTCTGCATAGGCGAAATAAGAAAATATCATCATGTTGGCAGAAAGTCTATACTTATTTCACTGTCTTCGTAGCATTCAAATAAACCGATACAAACGCCAAATGTCAATCATCCAGCGCAGCCAGTGAGTATATAAGTGTTATGAATTCGTCCTAATTTTTCCATCCTTAATACTTTATTATTTAAATGCCTTGAACATGAGTGACCCAATATTTTAAATATCTTCATACACATGTAAAGGCTAACAAATATTTCAGAAACACTTCTTTCCTTTTTTCGTTCAGTTTTGATAGAAGACTTTTTTATGATGATGCCATTTTTATAGTACCATATTCAGACTAAACCAAGTATATTCAGACTCGTCTGCAAGCTTTCAGATGGTAAGAAACCTCTATTGGATAAAGGCTATGCTGTGATACAGAGTTGCGGAAGGTCCCTAGTTCCAGGTCTTGACCATGTTTTGTCTATCACTGGCTCAAAAATGTAGATCTCACTTCCAGCAGGTTCTCTAATTCAATAATGTCTAATAACAGTAAAACCAATGTCCAATTTTACTTGTGATTATCGATTATTCCAAAATATACAATACAAGACAAGACAAAACGTTTACAATGTTGGATTTTATAAAATTAGCAGTAAAAATCATAGACAATGTTGTTTTTTTTACTCTTTTTTTTGTATAATATTGGTTTTTGAGATTGAATTTCGTTATTGACATTTTTGCAGTTTACAGCATATCTTCTAATTCAATTAAATAATAAATTTGTCTTGTTTTACCGCAGCGGCGTTCCATCACTGAAAATAATTTGGTAAGTTATTCTGAGCAAAATTTGACAACAATTTCAAAAGTTCTTATTTGACGTCTGAAGTGTCTGAAATTGCTCCAAAAAGCAAATTTCCTCTTGATGAATGTAGGAGGCAATAAAAGTGAAATATTATGCGCCTATAAAATAATGGCAATTATAGCAGATAAGAAGGACAGTACATTTAGTGCTATCCGACATGAGTCTGTACCACTAATATTTACTTCGAAGATGTCGATAAAACTCACTTCAGCACATTTTTAATTTTCATGTATACGTCTCTTCATCTAGAAAAGTCCTGCTCACTCTGTTTCATCAGTAAGTTTATCTTTTCTCGATATGGTGACCTCGTCGCTTATTTGTTTTGCTTTCTATCAACATTATTTTGTGATAATTATTATATCTTCATCTGAATTTTGAGAACATTTTTTCTGTACTTTTATCATTTCTTTCTATTTTATTCAACTTCATTGGTTGTGTTATGAAATAGTCATTATGATAGTAATTGCAAAAATTGCCTATGTTCATTTTCAATAGCAAAGATGATATATTGATTACATGAATCTAATCGCATTGTTTAATCAAAATTATTATATTAATTCTAAAGAGCAGATCGACGCGCAATTATGACATGATAAGAAAAATAATCAAGTTATTTGAACAGAATAATTGTTTCGCCGGTCTTGCCAATAATAAGAAGAATTAAGAAACGCAAACAGTAAACAATTGATTAACACAAAACAAGAATTTCATTCACTGGATCAACGATATCAAAGTAATTTCCAAAGATTTCTGCTTCTAACAACTGCACACTGTATACGAGAGTATATCATAGTACAGCATAAGAGACATATCTTGACTATGAAATACGATTTGACTTTCATAGTATTATCACAACTTTGAATTTATCTTTGTAATATCTTTGTAACGTAAATGACCCAGCTGAAGCACCGGCGAAATAATTATTCTGTTTAAATAACTTTTGATTATTTTTCTTATTCCGTTGTAACCGCACGTCGAATTGTTCTTTAGGATTAATATAATAATTTCAATTTAATGATATGATTTCCAAAAAATTCTTTAAAAGATTATTTATTTAACACGTGATGAATTTAATTATATTAGGACAAACTTAGATCTAACTGAAATTTTGACGCAATGATTGAACGTTTAACTGAAGCATATTATTGAACATAGAAAAGCACTTACTCAACTAAGAAAACTTTTTTTCTTTTCAATTGCCTGTACAGAGAAGATCAAGTGGTGTTGATAATTACTTGGTGAGTTATGCTATTTCAAAAAGAACTACATCTGTCGATATTTGCATTTAATCTTTAAGCGGTACTTTGATACATTTGCATGCGGAACCATTGTTCATCATTGCTCACCTTAAATATAGCAGAGAATGATCAGTACATTCATGGAAAGATGACAAACTTTACACTACACCCGCAGAATCCAAATATGCGTCTTCACAATACGAATACTCATCTTCAGAGTCCAAGCATGCATCCGCAAAATGCAAATATGCATCCTCAAAATCCATATAATCGTCCTCAGAGTCCAAGTATGCATTCTCAAAACCCAAGCATGCGTCCTCAAAATCCAAATGTGCATCCTCAGAATCCAAATATGCGTCCTCAAAATCCAAATATGCGTCCTCAGAATCCAAATATGCATCATCAGAATCCAAATATGCATCCTCAGAATCCAAGTGTGCATCAACAAAATCCAAGCATGCATCATCAGAATCCAAATATGCATCATCAGAATCCAAATATGCATCATCAGAATCCAAATGTGCAACATCAGAATCCAAATATGCATCATCAGAATCCAAATGTGCAACATCAGAATCCAAATATGCATCATCAGAATCCAAGTGTGCAACATCAGAATCCAAATATGCATCATCAGAATCCAAATATGCATCATCAGAATCCAAGTGTGCAACATCAGAATCCAAATATGCAACATCAGAATCCAAATGTGCATCATCAGAATCCAAATGTGCATCATCAGAATCCAAATGTGCAACATCAGAATCCAAATATGCATCATCAGAATCCAAGTGTGCAACATCAGAATCCAAATATGCATCATCAGAATCCAAATATGCACCATCAGAATCCAAATATGCATCATCAGAATCCAAGTGTGCAACATCAGAATCCAAATATGCACCATCAGAATCCAAATATGCATCATCAGAATCCAAGTGTGCAACATCAGAATCCAAATATGCATCATCAGAATCCAAGTGTGCAACATCAGAATCCAAATATGCAACATCAGAATCCAAATATGCATCATCAGAATCCAAGTGTGCATCATCAGAATCCAAATATGCATCATCAGAATCCAAGTGTGCAACATCAGAATTCAAATATGCACCATCAGAATCCAAATATGAAACATCAGAATCCAAATGTGCAACATCAGAATCCAAATATGCAACATCAGAATCCAAGTGTGCAACATCAGAATCCAAGTGTGCATCATCAGAATCCAAGTGTGCAACATCAGAATCCAAATATGCATCATCAGAATCCAAATATGCATCATCAAAGACCGCACAATGACATCAATCAGGCAGTAAGTGTTTATATAGACTTTTCTAACTTCGTTTCATTTTTATTCTGGGTTTGGTTGATCGATGATGTTGTAATGTGTTTTCTTCATAAAATACAGTCAATTTTCATCTTGTAGCAATGTGGATATTTTTTTGATGGATGCATAGATCCGCTTGCACGTTATTATTACTCGTCAAGGAAATTTGTTGTAGCATCAGTTTAAATGCTGGACCACAGCACAGAAATTTTTACGGATTCGTTTATCCCATTTTCTTTTCATTGTTTTCCAGCTTAATATATACAGAATGAAGCTTGCGGGTGGATTTCAAATAACTGGGAGCATTTAAAAAAAGCTTACCTTCTCCCAAAAAAATTGCATCGTCTATTATATCAATGCAAATACAATTTTTTCATATTTATTATTTGATGCGAATTATTTGATGCAGCCCACATGCAGTTCTTTTCATTCCACAAATATTGCTGGTATGTCATTCAGATCTCTTGCACTCTTTTACCTTTGTTACAAGGTAAAATATATAGAGTTTTATACTTAAAAAGTCCTATGCGTTTCTAATTGCGGTTTATTCGATGTAGTGTCCTTATTGCTGTTGTCGGATTTTTTTATTCTATATCAATTTTGTACATAATTATATATTCATTTTTTATTACTGCTGAGTTTCCTTGAAATTCTTCTACTTGCAAGTTCAACTGAATTAATAAAACAATTCCTTTGTTTTGCCGCAGAGACGTTCCATCACTGAAAATAGCTTGGTAAGTTAATCGAAGTATGATAAAATAGCGCTACTTAATATATGAAATTAAGATGCATTTGAATGTAAATGAATCTAGCTTCAATTCAAAATGTTTCAAATATTGCAGTTTGTCTCACAAAAAGTTAGCGTAAATACTGATCACATCACGCATCTAATGACTGGTTTTGAATAGAATATTCCATAGCTATGAAAGGACTATTTACCAAGTACTTAATTGCATCTCCAATAGTCAGCGTTTCCCAATAACAGGGTCGTGACCCAAAAGTGAGTCGCCAAGGATTTTGTAGTGGGTTGTTAAATAATCCTGACCTTGAATTTTTGTCGAATAATCATGACAACAACGCCTGTTTGACAGATGATTCCTCGTTCCCCCATAATAGTGTAAATTAAATTTGTCTATTTCATGCATGTTGTAGCAGACAGGGTTGGAACTAGCCTGGATCTTGACAGCCGGATCTTCATTATTTTTGCCTGTATTTCGTTTACCAATACCGGCCCAAATAATCTATTTTCTACAATCTGGGTGAATTCAGGCCTGCTACGTTTTTTCCAAAAGCTAGCATTTTGCCACATGACATCGTGCAACGAATCGCCCACTAGAATACTTATTTACTCTGTCTCCTCGTTTATTGTCGGTTGGGCCACAGGTTTGTGGGTGCGACATTTGGGTCACGTCGATTCTCGTTCGCATGAATGCGCCTCCTCCACACTGTCCGGTCTTGCGCAAGTAGGAGCTCTGTATCCTTCCTGACATTGTGCATCCACTGTTCTTCTGACCGCCTTTGATGTTCGGACCCGGTATGTCAAGATCGATTACTAGCCTCGGCCACTTGCAGTTGGACATTCTTTGGAAGTGACCTTACCACCTAAAGCGATTTTGCCGCAACTCTGCATCCAAATTGTTCAGGCCAAGCATCCTACGCAGGACGTACATCGAGCGCCGCTCAAAAAGCTTGATCGCACACATCCATCGTATCATGGAGTTCTCGTTCTTGTTGAGGCGTGCGAGATCTTCTGCTTTGATGGGCCATGTCTCCGAAGCATACAACAGGACACTTCTTATACATGCCTTGTAAACATGACCCCTGCGTCTGAGAGAAATTCCTTTATTCGTCAGGTCTTGCAACAGATCATGGAAAGTCTTCCAAGCACTTCTTATACGGGCAGTTACCGCCCCAACACCCCCACGGATCTCCCAAGCACATCACCCAAATAACAAAGTCCTCTACAGCCTCATGCAAGTCGTTGACAATGACAATCTGAGCGACCGTTGGCTGTGATGTGGGGAGTTCTCCTTTGCAACAACGTCGCTAGCAATAAGGATCATCGCGTAGAATTTACAATCAGTGCATCTACGGTGCAACCATTTTCGGCAGGTTGAGCAGCGGATCGAGTTCCTTCCTATGCCCTTCCTGCAGACACCACAAGGAAACTTTCTTTCATCTCTCATTCTATCATTCTACCATTCCTGACCACTCCGGCTGATAGGAGCCTTCGTCTTATCGATATTGACTGCCATACGTTTCGCCTCCGGGGTTGCCTTCAAGCAAAGGAAACGAGTCTTTATATCATTGTATATCATTGACCCCGATTTATGTCATTGAGTCCGATGTTATAACCAAGTCATCCGCGTAGAGAATCTCTTGACGACGAGAATCTCTTGAGAATCTTTTTACGACGGTGGTCCTGCGAAATAGCATCCAAAGCGATGGTGAAGAGGAGAGGCCTTAGTACTGAGCATTGATGAAAACCAACAATAACAGAATGTATTTGCATTCCTCTTCATTCCAGTTTTTTCTTGCAAATAAATACATTTATTTCCATGTGATGTCAATCGATCGAACTCTCCTTTTAACTTGATGTTATTTTACTTGTGCTCAGCAATGTGCTTACTGATTTGACACTCTCGTCGAGTAAAAAGTCAAAGGAACAGCCACTTTATGAATTACACTGACATTGCTAGTTCTATACAGGGTGACTCAAAAGTCTTAATCGGGTTTCAAATTGAGATTTCTCTGTAAGTATTTGCACTACAAACTTAATTTTTCGTTTATACTGTAGAGGAAGAACCAGAATTTCCAAAGCGACTTGCATTTTTACAATTTATGCTGGAAGTGAGCTCCGTTAACTTCATTACAAAGAATGACTCTTTTTTGAAAGTTTTCAAAAGTCTTGTTGATCGTGACTTTCGTCACGGACTGGACTGCTTCTACAATCTTCACTCGCAGTTCTTCGTTGTCTGTTAGCCTATTCTTGTACACCATCTCCTTGATATGACCCCACAAAAAATAATCAAGAGGCGTCAAATCTGGGCTCCTAGCTGACCAGTGGATGGGACCGTTCCTGCCAATCCATCGATTAGGGAATTGGATGCTGAGAAATTCTCTCACATTCAGACCCCAATGAGGAGGAGCGCCATCTTGTTGGAAGACTGTCGTGGAAAATCTTCGTAGTCTCTTCAGTTCAGCAATGAAATAATCCCTCAGCATCTCGAGATAGGATTCTTTCGTCACCGTTGTTTCAAAGAAGTAAGGTCTGATGATCCGGTCGCAAAACATGGCCGCCCAGACCACCAAGCCTTTCGACTTTAGAGGAATCTCGTCACATAAATGTGGATTCTCATAGTCCCAAATCACACAGTTGTGACTGTTAATTTTGCCATTCAGATGAAAGATGGCCTCGTCAGAAAAACATAGCTTGTGGATGAAGCTGGGATCATCACATAGCCGGCTAATTTCTTCACAAAGCTGAAGCCTTGGTTCATAGTCGTCTGGCAACAGTTCATGAACACGGGAAATGTGAAATGATTTCATGCCAATTGTTCGCTTCAGAGTACGTCGAACAGTCTCGCGTGGCATGTCAAGCTGATTGGCTGCATCCCGCACCGACGATCTTGGATTGTTCTCAAACTCCTCTTTCAAACGTAAAACATCATCCTCATCAAGGGATGGGCGACCACTTCGCTCAGCATCTTGGACAGAACCCGACTCAGTAAATTTCTTAAACACAAGTCGGAATGTGCTTTCAGAAGGTGGCTTTGATGTGAAATTTCTTTGCCACTCCCGTCGGGCGGTAGTTACGGACTCATGCTTAGCCATAAGCAACACAACGTTGATCCGATCTTGCACAGATAACATCACTGGTTTCAGAAAAGTGAATATCAGCAGCTATTAAGTACTCAACGGTTCCCGAAATCAGTCTTTTCACAGATATCTATGCCTATGCTTCAATTCAACGACATTTTGACGTCATGCATAACTATTGAGCTAATGTAGAAGTTCGATAATTATCATAAGTACCAATCACACATTAATGGAAATGGATAGCTTAGCATTCTTCTTTGTTGTCCTTCTTCATTATGCCTTCGTATTAACTTTCCGCTATTATTTCAATGGACGCATGTGCATTAAGTCTTGTTCACACTTAGCAGGTCACTTGATCAATCAAATTTAATGATGAAGTATTAGCATGTGGTTGTAGTCAATGAGAAACAAATCGTAAGCGGACAATGTTTCATACCATTTGATAAATTGGTTGACCTCCGTAAAATGAATGAGCAAGTAGTTCGACCTCTAACTTGATTTTTTTCACAAATTGCGATATGTTACTAAAATTTTGGTTCTTCCTCTACAGTATAAACGAAAAATTGAGTGTGTAGTGCAAATACTTACTGAGAAATCTTGACTTGAAACCCGATTAAGACTTTTGAGTCACCCTGTACAATGAACTGGCTTTTGTGACGCATCTTTATACTTATATGTTAGTCTCCGTGAAACAGTGGTTAAGTGCTTGGCCTAGAGATCTTTCAGTCCAGTGGTCGGGCCCCGAAAGTGTCATTGGAAGTCGTCAGGAAGGGCATCGGGACTAAAGCGCTCTAGATTAAAGTCTGACTGTATCAGCACCGTCCAAGGGGACTAGTGACGTTAAACCATTACATCATTCACTCATGTAAGCCTACTTGGAGGTCAATTAAAGTCAGCATATCAATACACAAGCTACAGCTGGTCACGAGATGTTTTCCATATCCACTTTTAGGTCGTGAAAAGATGAATTGGGAAGCGCGTTACGTGTAAATGTATAATGATGTAATTTTGTATCATAATATTTAAGAATCAAATTTGTCAGCAATTACAAGTTCATCGTTATCAGTTATCGCTATTTTTTCAACTTTTTTTCAAATGCATACATAATCTACTAGTAGACTATCAATAAAATTGCTTTCTCCTCAACGAAGGCATTATCCAAGTGTACATTCTTCTTCATCTAGAAAAGTCCTGCTCATTCGATTTCATCGGTAAGACTTGTATTCTTAGACCTGGTGAACTATATTGTTGTATAATTGTTATCTTCAAAGAATGTTTTTATTTGACAACAGTATAAAAATTAGTTCATCTTCATTTTTTACTATTTTACCAATTCAGCGTTAAGGTATATTGATGCTCTGATGTCTCAAATCAATACCTCCATTTGGCGTGCCTCTATAACAGACAAGGAAGATCCGCTGTCGTTGCTTTTCTTTGCCTGAAGAGATCTACAAGTATTCGAGCAGAAAACATGAATTTTCGCGTGTAGTGATAGATGTCGTCCTTGAATGTGTCTGTGCTGAATCTTTCATCATTCTTTAAATTTTTTTGCTAAGAATTAATTTCTGTCGTATATCCAATTTTTGATATTCTAATTTACCGGCACACTGCCTATGCGGTATTTGGTTTGACTTTTACATCCCTTTCAATAATGCCAGAATGTATTGAAATCCTGAGCAAAGAAAGTCAATACAAGTATTCTGTTTCAACATTTTTCATTCAGTCTTTATCAACCCAGTCAGCAAAGAACTAAATGTCATTCTTTATTGATTTTTTGTGTATAAAAGAACCTTGCACTTAGTAAAGGTGGTACATAATAGAGTAGATGTATTGAGACAAATTGAAAAAGCAAACTGAGAAAAATCGGAAATCAATGTTTGTGAATTTTTTGTGATAGTGGAGTTAGGCCTAACGATGACTTTACTCGAAAATGTGTGTTATTGAGCCAAACGAGAAAAAAAATAAAAATAATTCGAAAAGCGAACATAGCCACATGGATCACATTTCATTAGGCAATGTTCCACTGTACCAGACTAACTCATAATTAAATGTAGCCACCAAATTCATTGAAAGACAGTGGTACAAATAGGAGCTGCTTGAGAACGAATTTTCCCACATTTTCATGGATATTCTTCAAAATTAGCTTCAGTCGACTAAAAGTAAATCCGCAATTCAATTTATTCAGTGTGTATGATGCAGACATGTTGACGATTGCTTTATTTTTGGACTACATCAATAGACCTATAATATTCAATAGTGTCAATGTCGATATCCTTTTCATATTCGAGCAGTTTTATCCTACTTGGACGTCTTTTGACGCTGGCACACCAACGCAATGTATTTAGAACACATAAATATCTATAATACAATGTACATCCTCATTTGTGATTTTGGTTGACATTTCGTCATAACTTGCGTCGCCCTCTCGTCTTTATCTCATGAAACAGATTATTGGTTTTGATTTTCACCTTTCTCCTGAAGTTTTAGTTCAGCTGGCCTTTATACATCTATTACATATAAAGATTATATATAAAATATCTTATATATATCATAATATACCTACATATTATATATTTGTACATTATACCTTGCTCTATATCAGGGTGTGGATCACTAGGTTTCAAACATTAATTGTACGAGGCGCCTGGACTTTTAACAATCTGATTTCATCTGATTTTCCATTAGAACATTTGCATAATTTTGTATTCTTCTGTTCCGTTCGCATTTTTAAGTATTTCGTGCTTTATTTTGATACCTTGTAGCATTTGCAGAAATGTCATCAGAGATAAAGATAATATAATTGATATTTTCATAACGTTCGTTGTTGGATAGCTCTTCGACATTGCATCTCCCTCCTTCTTTGGATCATATTATCTTGCTGCCATCTTCAGTTGTTGTTGCAAGCTTAGTAATGTTGAAAAAGTTTGCACTCTGTCAGCAGTGAATCTATTGCGTGATTTAGGAAGATAAAGAAGGATATGCTTATCGCTGATAATTATTGAAACAGATATATTATTGAAACTTCTCATAAAGCTCTGGAAATAAAATTTCTAATCACATGTCTCTACCTGTAATGCAAACAAGCATCAGATGATAACTTTGTTTTTCATTCTGACGATTAGCGAGGAACTGGAGCAGATATATCGGTAAGTTTGCTTCATTTTACTTAAAGTATTCTATTAACTTTTAAAATATTCCGCTCTGAAATTGAGTAGTATGAGCAAAAATAACTACCATATAAAATTTAAGAATCAAAATTGCAGTCATTCAACTAAGAGAAGAAAGTGACTGCTATGTATCAATGACAAAGTAGATAGACAAATGAAAAGAATTTTCATGCAAGAAAGCATTAACATCGTTATAACCAGGAAGAATTTTACCTACGCAATTGTCTCAATCAGTCCCGAATTGACAGTGGCAATTGCAAATTCTTCAACTGTCCATTATGTTATGTCCATCCTGAACATTATGTTCAACATAAATGTTTTAAATGATCAGCACTGCAAAATCACAAAAGTGCAATGATTAGTGAGTCCTTTAGGAGCACAAAAGGAACCCTTCATAAACGTATCAAAGAACATGTCAACATGGAGCCTCCTTCAGCCCACAAGCGTCTTGAATTGTTATTGTGAGATTAAAATAATACGGAAGTTAATGTCTTAGACCTATGTCATGACCGTGATGAAGCGAACCTCAGATAGCAACACAAAGATGCCAAAATTAAGCAGTCGGGGAGAATTGGAGATCGGCTGTGATCTCCTTTTCATACAGACTTATTTATTCTACCTATATTCATCATAAAACCAGCCATTTATCATAGCTTTTCTCATCCTCTTGTGTAAGTCTGCTAGCATTTCCTATGAAATGTGCTATCATGCCAGTTGCTATAATGTCCCCATAGGTTCGGATAGCGTCCGAAATATTAGATCAGTTCAAATATCAGCTTATATCCTGAGAGGTCTCAAAATGCTTCACAAAATCAAGCACATAGACAATAACTGGCCTGTGTGAAATAAAAGTGCTAGCAACATTCATGCATAATTACTTCTATTGTTCACTAGGACGATTTGAAAGGACGAAACAATAACTGGCCTGTACTAAATAAAAAATCCAGTAACATTCATGGACAATTACTGCTATTGTTCAGTAGGGCGATTTGAAAGACCAGAAGCTGCTAATTCCGAGAATGTGGATCGAAATCGACTTTGTGCTGGTGTTCTTCCTATCTGCTTTATGAAAAGGATTTGCATGAGAATACGTCTTCTACTTCCAATTCAGAGCAACGAATAAACTTAATTAACCAATTTCTAAGAGTTGCAATCTTTTTGAATAGTCGCTTAAGTCAACAAATTATTTACCTTTTGAAAACAAATGTTGATTAACATCCTCAACTAGCCAAGAGTAACAGATGTTATATTTCTGATAAGAAGTCATCAGCTGTCTGAATTCATTCAAATTGAAATTAGCTGACAGTTTGGCGAGCGCTTTCTCCTCTGTTTTGACTGAATCGAAGAGTTATCCTTTTTCTTATTTCTTTCTTTGTCTAGCTATACTCAACTAAATTTCTGAACAGGAAATTGATGGACTGATGCAAAAATAATTTGCAATGTGCTGCTACAAACCATTTTGAAAAATAATAGATTAAATTACTTCTCTAGAATAAAATCTTTTAATCGACAACCTTGAAAAATGTCGCTGACAGTACAAAGCAAAATCCCAGCAATCATTTAATAGTTATAATAGAATAAATTAGTGTTAAATTCCTTTATTTTATTGAAGTAGTCATAACGCGGACTGAAGATGTAGTCCAATCTGTAGCCTTGTTCACAAATGCAATGCTGTTGTAGCCTTTGGATCGACCAGTTCTTAAAATAACTGAGTGAAGCCTTCTCGTGGCAGCGAATTGAAATTGATTAGTTCTGGTCCAATTACTTGTAAAAAATGCAAATCTTAAGTCTACTTTTACTAACCACTAACACTTACGCCACGCGATCAACACAAAGCCTCATATACTGTGCACATACTGAATAGAAAAGAAATAGAATAGAGAAAAGAGATGATATAGAAATGGATAAAATAGAAATAGAAAATGGAAAATTAGGACAATGGTCACCAATAACTGAGGAAGTAAAAAAAAGTTGATTTTATAAAAATCAATATAAAAACTGATGGATACAATGGAAAATAAAAATAGAACCAAAATGACACTGTCACATAGAATACTGTACAATTAAACTAATGCTACACCATGCAGAATGACCAGGATTGCACATGGAAAATAATATTTCACCATTTGAATCTATTTGTTGTCGGAGGTTTCATCACAAAACTTACATTATTATGTACAGTATGTATATTATTCCGCAGATAGATGCTCAAGTAAATAAATTAAAAGGAAGTAGTGGAAAAGTGGACTTGACAATGTAGAGCGCATAAACAAAGTTCTTTGAGAAGATAATACTTTATCATCAAGAAGCTAATATTTTATTACTTAGAGTCTTCATGCTGTGCATCTTCTTGAACGATAATAAATAACTGATTTTTATATGATGGTATTCTATCACGACTTGATGTTTTATCAGTCTAGACTTTTCAGTCGATTCATGAGAAAAGTGACTGTCGCTCAATTATCATTTTTTTTCTTTTCCAACCAGAGAAGATCTAGTGGTGTTGATCTCTTGGTGAGTTTTTTTATAATCTAGAATCAATTCATTGTTGTCATAGCGCATTTTTGTTAGTTCCTTTCTCTTGTGAATCAATTTCAACAATTATTTTATTTGTACTTGTACATTTATCCATCTTCTGCATATTCAGGTGAAAGAATATCCTACATAAGATAAATTACAGTTCAACAATGTTAGTGTGTCAACTTAGAATGTGCTTTCTGTCTAAGCCTGCCCATTAATGTGATGATATGATTTCTTTTCAAATCTGCTAACAGACGGTCAATCAATTGGTAAGTTTCTCCTGAAATGCTGAGTGCTACCAACTTCTATTCTGAACCTATAATTTAGAGATTAGTTTAAAGACGAAATCAAATTTTGTGCTAATTTGAAACACT
This sequence comes from Prostheceraeus crozeri, assembly GCA_907163375.1. NCBI lineage: Eukaryota > Metazoa > Platyhelminthes > Polycladida > Euryleptidae > Prostheceraeus > Prostheceraeus crozeri. The sequence goes on along the minus strand of CAJQUW010003697.1, from coordinate 123,185 downwards.
AGAAATCTGCAGAACAGCTGCTTCGACACTTCGACAGTTATATTTCCACAATAAGCATTAAAGACATGCAAGAGACTGTTGCTTCATCGACAAGTCTTTTCGTCGACAGGGTCATTTTATCGACATCAAGCTGTGATGTCTTTGAGCTTTATCAGGGACTCCAATGTCTTCTGACTCTGAACACAAGCATTGATGGAGCAACCTGTCGATGAAATGACCCTTTCGATGAAGCGAAGCACAATCATTGCTATGGATCTATGCCCAACGTAGATACCCTACCAAACTCTGGCAGTTTGAAAAAGATTCAAGCAATGATGTAACTTGCCACGCACACATAAATTATGAAGTATGAATAATATTCTTACTCTACAGTCGACATATAAAATATGCGATTCTGATTTCTCTGATATCTTTATTTTGCCATCAGCATCATCACCCACAGAATGCTTCTGGAATCACTAGCTTGTCTGTAAGTTACAATTACTTCCAATTAGGTTTATTGCATCTTTGAATGAAATGTCAATCCTTTATAGAGACAGTCAAGTGGAAAGATTGATATATCCGTAAGTTTTATCAGAGCGTCCTCGAAGTTCGAAGTGACTGTCGCAGAGCCTTATTATTAAGCTCTATTTCTTTGTTTCATTTATTTAGATTTCCTTTATAACATTTTCATTTCAATTTTCTAGGCCATATCAACAGATAAAAATTGTTGCGATCATGCCTGTATAGAATTGAATTATCTAAAATAGCTGATCGATCAAATTACTGAAGACGCAAACTACTCCGCTATGTATTCGACCTCGGAAGGCGCAGGACACCGAAGGCGCGTCACTTACTTTTGCTTTTAGCGATTAACTTAATCAATTCAAGATTAAAATTTTCTTTCTCCTGGGAGTTTGGACAAAATGAACTGTCTCAATGCAAAAAGCGAATATTTTTCCTTTCAAACGGATCAGACATAGTTGACAGCTCTTGAGATCCATTAGCCTGTTCTAGTTCGACATAGCAAAACTGAAAATTGTAGACATTGGAAAATTGTCCAAATATTATCAAACACACATAAAATTTCTCATGCAAGTAAGCTCATAAAATAAATTGACTTCGATCCTGACTTGGCGTATTTCCTTGTTTAAGCTTATTCAAAATTTTTGCAGTTTTGAAAGGAATTGTACTAATATACTTGTTTTCGATATAAGGTTGACAAATATTTTCTGCTCGAGGTTGCTTCCATTTTGTTGCCAAATATTTGAATTTAATCGTGACTTCTGAAGACCAGCAAATTTATATAGTCAACATACTTGTTTTTTAAATGGCATGGAATTTGAATGAATTTGATTACCTGCAGAAATGAAACTGCGCTGTGAACTAAGGCATTAAAATTCATCATCTGCTGAAATGCACCCTTCTCTCAAATTCAATCGATCATTTCCAATAGTGAAAGCTTAATTGTCACTAGCAATCAAAGAATACTAATTGATTAACGATCAATAGATTGAAAATAGCCAATTTTTAATTTAATTTTGCTATAATAAATGGCTTTATCACACATACGTCTCAGTTCTTGCGTTTAAAGAATGCACGGAATGAGATTGCAAATTTATCTTTTTATTGATTGATAGTTCTCAACGAATATAATGTGACAAAATATTCATTAATTCATTAAAGGTGCTGTAATTTTTGGCAACCCTATATTGCCTACATATTAATGATGAAACACAATTTACATCCGTACATGGATAATAATCATGGATAAACACAAGGAATTCTGCAAAATTAATGCTTTCAATGAAACTTGAAAAAGTTTTCGGAGAGATAGCTTGGCAAAACAAAATCGTATATAAATTTTCCGTAATTTACGATGACAAGGGAAGCTTGTTCACTGATCAACCTTTCAGCGATTGGTAAAAATCAGATTTGATTTTGAGGAGCTCTTCGGTGATACACTCGTTGCAGGAATGCCAAGAAATCCGATATTATCTGGAATATTATCTTTCCCGATTTTCCAGATGCCTGAAGCTCTATTGAGATGAATATAATATCAATGAAAACTTGAGATGAACGGGAATAGCCACCCACTTAACCATAGACAATGGAATTTTGTAGAATAAATTGACAGAATTCTTGCTTCTTCTAATGAAGATTCCGCAAAATCCATTAAATCATTCAATGAAGTGATTTCGCGGTATTCCATGGATTCCAACCAAGTGTGATTGAATTCCAAGAATCAATAACTACCGGAAGTTTCCAACAAAAACACTTTTGTTTCGTTTTGTTTGTTTGTTTGTTTCAGCCTTTGTTTTTCCACAATGTATGATGTTTTACTTCTCTGATTTTCTCAAAAGAAGTTGCACATTTAACTGAGTTGTCATGTGCATCTGAATATATTCTGCGAAATATATGTTTATGGATCTTTTCTCAATTAACGCGTTGTGCTTTTCTTTTTGTTTCTGTATACACATATATTCATGATGCCATAGTATTAAGTCAATTTCTATGCAGTTCATCTTCTTCAATAGATAAAGAATCAGATAAAAATACATGCATACAATTGAAAGGGCTTTTACAACTGTTTCAAGTGTGTAGCGCCATACAGATTGTTAGCGGCATGTAAATACTGTATTCAATTATTCATCAATAAGTTCAGTGTCATCCTTCACAATTTTTCTGATCATTTAACTTATCATTTTCAATGGCGCAAGACAGCTGCTAGCTTCCACCGCATTTGATCTTAATTTCAATTTGCATGTTGCTTATTTGCGTTTTAATATTTTCCTAATATTAGAATCATTTCCATTCCCATCCGCTGACACTTCAGAGGAGATCTAGTGCAACATCTGACAAGTTGGTGAGTTAGAGTCAATTTGTGCCAATGCTAGAGGCCATGTAAATTTGTTTATTTTATCCCTCAATGATATTTGAATTGAAAAACAATGATATTTTTTCACAAAAGGTACTTTTTTGTTTTCGAAGATAAATGAAATATTTCCACATTTTCTTTCATAAGTCTACTGACCATTCGGTGAGTTTTGTTTTGAAATATATTTTTACCTAGAAAGTCATTTTCTTTATGCTAGAATTGTATGAATCCTGAAATTTTGCATTCATCATTTAGCATTGGTGATTATCAAATAATTGATTCTAGAAAAATCTTTCCCAGCTGTTGAGAGATTCAATAGGAGGGATATTTCACCAATGTCGATTAACGTCCGCGCTTCCATCTTAAACTGCGCAAGTTTTATTAGCGTTAGCGGTTTTCAAGATGATTTTTGAATACGCGAGCTTGCTTTAAAAGCGATGACTGAAACTTTTTAAACTCAGAACAATTGATGAACAATTGGCAGTATTAATATTTCGCAGAGCTTAAGAAGGCGGGAAGGTTTCAGACTTCGAAGAATATTCTTTTGACATGATCTGCGCCCCAATGATTTTTACTGCGCAAAGCACGAGGACAACATTTCACAATGTTGCTACTATAACATCCATGTTTGAAAACCTTCATATAATTTAAAATCCTGAACACGAGTTCATGAAGTCTAGGTCCAAAAATAGTATTATTCTTATTCTGTTTTATCAGTGCCGTTAATAAGCAACATTGCATCTATGCGTAAAGATAACAACTGCCTAGATTTCTAAATAAACTCTTATAAAACCCATCAATGATCACGAAATTTTAGGTTTTTTATTTATCACTGAGATTTTGATAACAAAGTTGTGCTTAATGTGCATCAATCGTATATTTCGACAATCAGACAGACTTCAATGTCTGTTTTCCAGAACGTAAATCTTTTTAAGTTATTCAACTTTGACCTTTAGTATGATTTTTAATCGTTGATAAACATTCTGCCACGTGTCTCAACATTCTTTGTGGGACAGACTGAAGTGTCTGCGGCTACTTAGGAATTTTGTTTCATAAACATTTTGGTAAAAATTGTCGGTGGACCTCGTCCTTCCACTTTATTAATCTTCGGTTCTGTAATTTCACTGTATGTTTCATTGAATTTCGAACATATAGGCTATATCATGCCTGAAATCCGTAATAATAAAATCAAAGCTTTTATATGTTGCCGCGTCAACTATCTTCCCAACTTTGAGTTCAGCGTTTAGTGCTAATTAATACATAGTATTGTTCATACTATTTTCTTGAAATATTGGTTAGCCAGATTGGGTATCATTCGTTATTCAGATGAAAGATACAGTTGCAGATCCTTACTATTCCCTGGTACACAACCTTCTTTCACTTATTTACTTTTTCTTTTTCATCTAGACGAACGTTTTGCATTGAAAATTACGTAAAATCACAACATTTTACATTTTTTATTTCATTTGATAAAAATCCATAGACAATGGACATGTAAAAGTTTTGAATCATCGTTTTTTTTAATATTGTTTTCATAGGGAGGACCTAATCATAACAGCTCTTCGGTAAGTTGCGGCTGATTAGTCAACCTTATTTTGTTTTTTATTCTTAGCTCATATTTTCGGCGAAAAGTTGTACGACAGACAAATAAAGGCTGTCTTCCCTCTTTTATTGTCGCTGCTGAATCATGTTATTTTACAAATTTTCAACAACGAACTCGAACATTTTCATGACATTTTGATATCTTCTCCACTGCTGTAATGTCGTTACAAGTCAATTCGTGAAATATCCTAATAGCAATTTTCGACAACAGGTTTACTTTGAGAAACTTTCATGCGAACGTAAGAGCACACCTTTGTTAAATAGTTCCTAATTTTTCCATGAAGCATCATGAAACTTTTGGATTGTTCAACTTCATAGTAAAGCTATTGAATATTTGTTTGCAAGATTATAGGCCCATGTATCTATATTCAAGTCACAAAAAATTCCACATAACATTTTCAGTTTTCAATCTATCTCAGCATTGCTTCATTCGGGTACCAGTACATGCTTTTTATTTCTTTATGTGAAAAATGCATCAACAAAATGTTTTAGAGCATAAATTGGCACAAGGATTCTTTGAGTTTCATCTCATGCGACCACTATAGAACTATTTTTAAGAAATGTATAAAATCTATATCTTTTCACATTGACTTGATAATGCCTGTTTCGCTCATTTGTTGAAATGTTCAAAACTTGGAACTCGAAGAAGTATCGAAATTATGCTACAACAACAATTACAAATTCGTTTGACAATTAGAATCCTTTCTCCCAATCTTTATTGCCAACTACTTATAATTTCAAGAGGTTAGGCCTATATACATGATTAAGATAATTGCGTAACACCATTGAAACAAAGTATTAGGGCAACACCCTAAATTACATTGACAAAGATATGCCGTTTATTGAAGAATAATAGAAGATTGCTGTTTATTTTCCTGCGTCTCAGAGGAGATCAAGTGGTCATGATCACTCGGTGAGTTTCATGAACGAAATTGTTATTTTTTGATATAATTCACCTATCATTTATTTCATATAACACAACATGCATGTACATGTATAGATTATGCGATACAGTCTACAAAGAATGGATTGCCGCTTCTTAATGATTGCTCTAGTCTATTCCAAAACTCGTTGCCAATTCTTTTTGCGGAAGATATTTTATGTGACAAAAACTAATTTAGAAATGTGTCTTTAAAAATATGTACACAAACGAAGACTGAAGAAACTACAGAATTAGACTGCTCGTTCCTGCTGGTCGTTGCTTCCTGGAAGAGCAGAGTCATATCTCGTTTGCGGTAATGAAATGGCACACAGCACACACGATCTGCGTCTTAACAACAAGTCGTCACTGAATAAGCAGTGAGCCTCAGACAGCAACCAGTGCTTGCGTGTCATACACATCGAGTTCTTCGTTCGGTCACACTTCACTGTCACAGTGCCATAGTGCCATTCATTGACAAATCCTGCGAATAAATGGAGTGAACTAAATTTGCCACGCCTGCCAACTTCTAAACAAAGAATCTGATGAACCAACATTAACGAGAAAACTTGTGCGCAATGATCTGAATTCATCGAATCTGAAGGAATTGTGGTAATCGAAGCATTTTGGAGCAATTCACAGCAATCTGCAAGCGACGCACGGCTGTTTTTCCCATCTCCGTAAGACATTTGGAATTCCTTTTTGCTCACTTGCTACGTTCCAGCATGTGCCATCATTTTTTATTAGTATTCACTTCTAGGAAACTGAAACATTTAAACAATCTAATTCTGTGGAAGAAACTGTTAGCTGACAAAACAGTCGAAACAGTCATGGATAATCTGCTTTAAGATTATCTGTTTTCATCAGTAGGCCTATATAACATGTTGAAAAAATGTTTCGCTTACTTTTCTATCATTTAAGAAAAATGGCAAAGACCATTCATCTCTTTCGTTTTGTTCTAGTTTTATGAACACTTAAAGTGCTGCAATATTGTTGAATTTCTACTTTTTTGTTTTCATTCTTTTAGATATAAACAATACATAATGAGACGTAAACAATTAAACGCAAACATTCAAGGTTTGACATATTCATTGCGTTAAGTCCACTCAATTGAATACCAGCATTCCCGGTGAGGACAATATCAAAGGAACACTTTTAAATAAACAGTCTTCGTATCAACACATCTCCACGAGATTGTTTCTCTGATTTGCCTTTCTTAAAAGAAAATCTCAGTTCATTCTATCTTTATGATGATTCAAGATACAGATCGAACAAACGAATTCAATGCATCTGACCTTCGTGATGCATTGTCTCAGCACATCCCAACATGTTACAGATATGATTTGGCAGCTTCGAATGGAGCCGAATCAACTAACATAGACCGACTACATCCAAAGTTAGCGAAACACTGTGGAATCACTTGAAGATCACGGGGAAGCGGTTGAAGCGGATAAAGAAGCAGCTTCTAATGGTCCAACGACATATTGCATGTATCATCATAAAAAAAGTTTCACAAGGATAAAATATTGTTCGGAGTGTAATATCATTGTTAAACATCAAAAACATATTACATTACAATGTTGAAAAAATGTAGGATGATTGTTAAATCATTATCAAATTCGTGGTTGATTGCGTGCTGTTATCAAAAAAATCTATGCGAGTTCAATATTTGAAACACATTTAAAAATTGCATGCAACTAAAAACATAAATGCATGATGAACACACTGCATTGCATCGACTTTTCAAATGCAAGATACTACAGCTATATGACTCCGACTGCTAAACCTTGTTTTTTACGTAAACATTGGAACGATCACGTATTGTAGATGCGGCATTATTGAATCAATATACATGTAAATGTACAGTGTTTGATGATTAAGTTTCACAGAGAGGATTCGCCGGACCTAAAATTGGTGATTTTGAATTTCATTCACACGCTATTAGTGTCATGAAATTAAACTGCAACTGTTTTTATAATGTTTGACAATTGAAGTTTATCAAAACATTCAAGCGTACTCCTTGTTTCCATGTGTTCATGAGATACTTTTGGTTGGAATCGAATGAAACTGTGCAACTCAAAAGTACAATATGATTGTAAACGTGCATGTGCAAGCTATATTTTTAACATTTTTAAAAACTGTCTTGTATGTATGAATAAGTGAAGACACTCAATGATATTATGCACACTATATACGCACTACATTGTAATTGAACAGAGAAGAGCCGTCGATTCTTCTCAGAAGGTAAGCTGTCGGTGTTATTTTCTTTTGTATTATTCCCTATTATTTGTGAAAATCAAAATCCATATCAAATGAAAACAAAAGTTCGCCGAAATATATCCTTATTGAAAATGTTTGAAATTTCCACAAGCCAAGCGGTTAGCATAATCAGGTGCTTATTTCGCTTACATTATTTCATAAGTGACCTGCAAACTGTAAATTTTTACTTGCAAATGCCGTAGAATGCAACAGAATATAGACTCAAACAGTCAGCGATGCAATGGAATCATGGCGACATATTAGCGGCTTGTAATTGGAAAGGATCAATGCTTCACAGCGGTTGATGGTAGCGTCTCAGCGCTCTCTGTCTACTTTACCATGCTCCCATGAACAGTCTTCTCTAATCAGACGACCGAGACAGGGATGCTCCAATGAACGCGATGTGCAAAAACGATGTGTGTTCCGCAAGGGCAGACTGCGGATGTAGTAAGTTTCACGTACTCCTATGTTGAGATGCAAAAGACTTCAACATGTGCACGAATTGTGTTCAAATTATGCTTCATAGACGCATATCCGGGCGGAACTTTTATTTTCATTATCATCGTGGCTAAAGACAATTATGTAAAGTAAAATTCCATTTTGTACTCGTACTTGGTAGACAAAAAATTACTTTCGACTTGTGAGAGCAGTGTTCGCCTCCAGATGGGACATATGAAGAGATTCAACAAATTATGAAAATCGATTCGGTAGTCAATGTTGCGTCGCACCTTGGAGATTCATAAGCTAGTCTTGTCATTTATTGTTCTGGAGATATTTTCTATGAAATATTGGAAATTGAGAAAATCCATTGATTTCGACTGCTTTCGCAGTACGAAAAATTGAATAAACAGAACATTATAAAAATAGCTTTGATGCATGTTTGATATACAATTTAAGCACGCTGAACACGAATATCACACTAAAAAAGGCAGTAATTTTAGTTTTTGTCTCACCGAAGAAAATTAATTTTCTGCCAGTCGATCATAACGAAGATTATGTGGATTAACTAATACTGCTGAACTACGAAACTAGCCAAACACACTTTACACGAATATCACACTAAAAAGCGAACGAATCTTTTATTTCATTGGCGAACCAAGGAAAGTTTTGTTTTTTGTTGTCGATCATAGCGAAACGTCTTCTATAACGACAATCAGCTAAACATCTTCTATACCGACGATCAGCTAAAGGTCTTCTATAACGAGATAGTGCGTTGATCATAACCGATTTATCAATCTTCTTTTACCAATCCTATATAGGCCTAAATCTGCGGATTTAGAAGGCCAGCTTTTTTGACATCTGTGATGGATATACCGTCTGGTTGGCCTACAAAATCTGCGTTATTGTGAATGGCGATCACAACGAAATATTGGTCGCATTTAATTGTAAAAATACTAATGAAGTAAATGTGATTTTGAAAAGTAATGTAAGAAAACAAGAGAATTCATAAGCTTTTAAAAGAGCAGTCAAAATTCGTGCTTTAGAGGTCTATTAAAATTTTTGAGTGGTCGATCATAACAAAATTCAATGTATGGATGATTAGATACAATACACACATCTTTTGCAATTCCTGTATGTCTACTACGCACTGTGAAGATGCTCATACCAAAAAATGCACTGAATGAATGCATTTATATCAATCAATCATGCTTCCACGAGAGTATGTGTCTGTTGTGAAGCCCTGCCTTCATCAGTTTCAGTTGTTTTGATCATTGTGCATTAAAAAAGAGAAAGAAAGCAGTAAGATATATTCTTCAAGACAGAACAAGAGCATAAAAATGACATCAGCAGAATGCATAATATTGTGCTGATGGGAAATCTATAAGTAGTACTCGAAAACAAACTTAACATGAGAAGTTCCAGTAAAATTTAAGACTGTGAGTACCAAATCATTCAGGCGTCCGCTACCAAATGAACGCTGTCTGGAAGCTGTGAAAGACAAACCATTTTCATTTGAGAAGAAATGCTAGTTCTTTTGATGACTAGATATGGCAGCGAAATTTATTTCATTTGGCATCTCACGGTTTATGGTGTAGGTTTACTTGCTTTGCAATTTTTTTGCATTATTCAGTACAAAGGTGATGATTAGTTTAGACAAAGGATGTCCTCTTTGTGATGCAGTTTAAACAAATTAGCTTGTTTGTCACAAATGTACTCACGAGGCCTTTCGACCGACTCTTGTCAAGTGAAGCCTCGGAAAGAAACAAAGTTAGTGGTTTTACATACAAAATGAAGCAGGGTGAATTAAAGTCAAATCCATGGCAGTGTGAGAGTCAATGCTGATTGTTTTTGGATCGCGGGTGATCATAGAGTAGAATCAGTGGACGGCGTGACGTCATCATGCGGTTGAAGAATCACAGCTTTGGTCTGTCAGCTGCGAATGAAGGACAGGCGATCACCGCATCTTGACGTCATGCCATCCACTGCTTCTATCCTATCTGGAAGCTATGGTCATCCGCGATCTCCATCCAGCATTGTGCATCCAAAAACAATCAGTATTCACTCTACTCACATAAATTTGACTTTAATTCACTCTGCTTCATTTTGTATATAAATAAGATCATTAAGTTTATTTCTTCTCAAAATTTCACTCGACAAGTCTTTTGAAAGGCCTCGTGAAATGTATTTATGACAAATCAGTTTATGTGCTTCAACTTCATCACAAAATTGATCATGTCCACTAAGTGCTTCAAAAGATGTTTTTAGTAAATTAGATTTATCATAAGCAGGCATTTCACTCCATTTTCGTAAATCCACCTTGAAATCAATGACTGAAGGCAGCACAAGATAAATGATGTGTGGAACTGTAGAGAAGTTTTAAACTTTGAAAGCACATGGTAAGTCACATGAAATTTGATAAATAAATTATCTATAAAATAAACTGTGCTATGCAGTGAACACATGAACAGATGTTCAATTTATTCTGCAAATTGAATGAGATTGTGTCAATTAATAGTTATTTAATCATGTGTGACAGGGCTGGGACCGGTTAACCGATTATATTTTTAACCGGTTAACCCGTTAAAATCGTTTTAATCAGGATTCCCGGTATTTATTTGGTTGTCAAGGTTAATCAACAACTACGGACCTTGTCAATCTGGGTTTCAACCGAATTCCTCCGTTGATTTCGTTGCATGACTACATTACTTTACGTTTAGTTCAATTCATGCTGTTGCAAGTCGCCTTTGTATCACTGGTATTCATCCGAAAATGCTTCCAAATCCATGATCGCGGCATATTGAGATGCCGGTCCCAAAAGGATGTTCGTGCTACAACTTACCTTGAACGCGGAACCAATGCTGCACTAATGAGTGACGCAGCTTGTATGATGAAAGTTGAAAGCTATGCTTCAGTTCTCCCGGTTCCCTAGATTTAAGAGTTAAGGTGACGTTTGCTGAAATGCTGTATTTCGATTGGCAGAGATAACCTAGAAAACCCGATAACACTAGCCAATAGATACAAAGAATTGGATTTTACGCATTTAGATCAATCCACACTAACGTTACGTGTAAGGAAATAGCACGAGTAAAGGATTGCGAATTGCGATGAATGAATTTGGTTGGATTGTGAAACGGAGACTAGTTGTCTCTACGACATGAAACCAATGTAATCTATAGTTCAATCGGATTTCATTATACATGTACAAGATAAATCTAATAAAACGTCGTAAGCGATTTTAACCGGTTAAGAGAAAGTGTAGCCGGTTAACCGGTTATCGGTTAACCAATCCCAGCCCTGATGTGTGAACCATGTGCCAATTCAATTCAAAATGTGTTCAATGTTAAAAGTTGATGCCCATCGATATCAAAATTCACTTTCGAAAGAGAAAGCTAAAACAAAAGTGTGTTTAGATGCTTGTATAATAAATAATATTTGTCGCCAGTTGGATGCCTAAGTAGGTGTCATGCTGCTTCAATGTCAACTTCCAGTGCTTAATTGGCATATGCACATGTACTATGAAGCCTAGAAGTTTGTGATATACCCCTATTGACGGAAACACATCGATTCTCAATTTTGATGCACAGTAGAAAAATTTATATGACACTGAATATTGTACAAATTGTTACATATATCATTTATCAGACTATTATGATTTCGTGCGTGTTATGTACGTGTAATGACTCCAAGTTTATGACAAACCGCAATCAAGTATCATCAATTCTTCAGGTCAAAGAGGTAGAGCGCCAAGAGGAAAATGAGCGACAGAGACGCGAACACCGCGGTGGAATGAAGCAGATCTCAGACTGGCTGACCAAAACGGAAACACTTCTCGATAGTCCAATTGGATGCTCTCAAAAAGCTGTTGCTGATCACTTGGAGCTGCTGCAACAGGCCCTGGACCAACTTCCATCGGTGGAAGACAAATTCAAAGAGACTTCTGCTGCTGCTCAAGCTTTGGTTGATGACAGTCCACAGGAAGCCGTGAATGAAATGTATGGGAATCTGAAGGTAAATGCCTTAACTAAATCGGAAAATCTGTATGATTTTTGCAGGTCATTCGTGCATGGTCCCGCCCGTACTCCCATCGGCAGCAGCGACCGTTAGTCAGTGCAACCGATCTGAATCAGACCTTTTATTCCTATGTTCAAACTCAATGCTATCTATGGATATATGCCAATCTGTGCGACAGTCAGTCACATTCCAGAGCCATGCAAACTCGTCTGCCAATTGCACAAGGAGCTATGTTATTATTATTATTATTATTATTCATAGTCAACATGTGTAGCTGGGATAACGATGAGAGTATGATAACGATTAGAAAAAGTCTTTAGACTTGAGCGCAGCCGTATGCGCTGCATTTCGCACTACAAGAGCTCGTAAGTCGCAGAGATAAAAGCAGCGTCTTAAGCTGCTACGGAATTTATTGCTTTAATTGTTCAAGTCTGAGAACGTTCTCATATTTTACATGTGTGCGCAGACGAACTGTCAATCTGCACTCTCTCATGATTACAATAGTAGCGATTATTTCCCAGCCTTATTTTTACGTCAGGACATAGAGTAAGTAGGCTACAGAGTAGGTAGATTGATCAACTCAAAGCAATTTCAGCATTCAGTGAAAATTTGTGTATCTAGAATTCTGCTTGTTACGGAGATACATGTTCCTGAGCTCTAAACAGATATTTGAAAGCGCATTTTTTTTGCAAATAGTTCATGTGTCTACATACAGTTATTTGGCATTTGAGCTTTTAACAATTAAGTAGTATGATCATTATTTGGCAACAAATATAGTGAATTTCTCTGATAAAAAAAGAAATTTTTCTGATTTTCAAAGAAATTTCATGAGCAACATCATGATTTAGGTCTTTATACAAAAAGTTCGAAGCTTATACTACCTCTAGCTGAATTTCGTGTTTGTTAACTAGCAACTTTAATCAATAGCCTTCTTCCAACAGGTTAAATGGATCTGTTAAGCTTGTGTATTCTCTAAGAATACATTTGAAGGCTGAAAAATTATTATCTAGAATTGAAGTATAGATGGTTGAATCATAATAATCGATGCAGCATGTTCAAAATGCATTTATATATTTTACTTACCTACTTCCCCGTTCTTCGTCCTTGTCCACGTTGGACGGGGTCAGACGGTTGTTGCTTTCTGATGGCGCGCCTCCACTCCCGTCGATGCTCTATACTATACTAGCTGTTACTCTACCTAGCCCATTCATTACATTGTCGGAAGTCAGCATGACGTGCTGTGACACGCACAGTTTGAATATGCTCCAGTGATGTCCTCCGAATCGTGGTGACTTTAGACAATTCATGCATTACGTGCTGTGTACGCATTGGTCGAGAATACATACTCTGTAGTCAAGGCCTCTATCGCCATTGGTCAATCATGCGCCATATTTTTCACTTCAGTTTGCTTGTTACTATTAGCTAAATGCTCATTGATAATAACTGCTCCACTTAACAAACATTCTTAAGAGGAGTAAACTGTTTGCTTGTTGGTGAAATATTTCTAGTGAAAGGTTTTTCTTTACTTCGTCAGGTTGTGAAAGATCGGCTCGAGAAAGTTCGGAAAGATCTTCCTGATTCTATCAGTCGATTAAATGATGTCTCTCCTGATGTGAGTCAGTTGGAATCGGGATTGTCAGAATTACGATCCTGGATAGACGAAGGCAGCAAAATGCTGGACTCACACCGAATGGAAGTTGAAACAGATTCCGCTGAGGAGCGACTTCAAAAGCATCGAGTAAGTGATCAACCTGTCTCATCTCGAGTATCCATGTAAAAGTATCTGAAAACAATTCAGCAATACTCTATCTCAACATAAGGCCTATACAGCCATGGCAAAGAATTGAGGAGTAAGATTAGAGGATGACCGCTTGCTATCACTCCAAAGGAAACAAACAAACTCCCTTATCCGTCTTATGCCTTCCTTGTTTCAATCTATTGAGAATTTCTTGGATTCAGGATTTCAATATTCTCATCATTATCTTCCCTTTTCCCTCGGACTTCATTTACCACTGACCAGAAACCATTGGGGAGTTTTATACATTTTGAGCTCCAAATCTTCTTCGACTTGTAAATGTCGTTTCTGACCTTAATTTTATAGCGCTGGAAAAGGGACAAATTCCCGCAAACAAAGGCTTTCCAACGCTTGTTTATAAGCTCTAGCACCATAGGAGTAATCCATGGCTTCGTTCGTGACGTAAATTTCACAAGAGAAAGCTGAATAACAGACGTTGCAGTCGAGAAAATGTCATAAAACCTCAATGCACATTCGTTTACATCATCGGTTCCATACAAATATTCCCAATTTGCTTCACTCAATGTGCTCGAAAACTTTGTCAGATGAGATCAATTGTCTAAAGTCAAAATGCTTATGAATGTGAGCATCATTACGCATACTATTAGACCTTTTTGACATGACAACCATATTATGCGAATTCACTGCGTTACCCAGAGGTGGGGCGATGATGACATTGAAAGAGTCAATTTTGCCAATATTACAAAAGAATTTATCTAGAGTCGTATTTCAATATGTGGGTCGATTAACAATATTCCATATATCAAAATGTTGTGATAAGAACGGAAATCGTATCGGTTTAAATCGCCGCATACAAAGATATCAGCATTTGGAGTTTTTTAAGTATAGTGTCGACGGTGTCAATGATATATCGCTGAAAAGCCAGGACAGAATCGGCAGGCAAACGTGGAGGGATATATATATGCACAACATATAACATAAATTGGGATCACGAAATGCTATCAAGTTGCATTCTACACCTTTTGGTCTCATTACGTTGTTGTCAAGAGAAACAGTGTCAGGATTAACTTGGTAAGATGCGTATATCATTGTGCCATCACTACGTCTGCTGTCGGATTCATCATCATGTCGGTCACAACGAAAGACAGAATAGAATAATCCTGAATATATAAATCATTCATTGTCTCAGGGATCAGCCATGTTTCCGTTAAACAAATAAAAGTTGGTCGGTAAATGGCAACCAAACCTCTTAGCTCATCTATTTTATAAAATTATTAATAGCGTATTACAAAGAAGGAACCAATCATTACTGTTGTCTCTGTTCTCCGGCAACTTCATCTCCTTCAGCGATGTTGGAAGGAAAAAGCTTAAAATTGGTCTCAAAACCCCTGCATCTCCCTTCGTTGAATTGCTCTATAATTACTCTATCTTCTTAATACAGTAATACAAGGCTGAAGGAGACTAAACGGAAAGATAGTCCTCGACGTAGAATAAATTTTATTTGAGTATCACATGCCATTGTGCGTGCAAAGGCAAAATGTATTAACCCCATTCTACCGCACTATTAAAGATGAATTGATGTCATTCACTTCTTCTTGATCGTACATGAAATATCAATGTCGATTTTGGTTCCACATTTAAATGGTCACTCAAATAAAAATTAATTGGTCACATTAAATGGTTCATTTAATTCATTTCATTATTTATCTAAATCGGAGTGGCATTCTCTGTGGCACAGCAGCTAAATGATCCTTTGAACTAGAGGTCGAGCCCCGAAGTTGTCCGGACTGAACGTTTGGCTGGGTCAGCAGCGGCCAAGTCCCTGCTGTGGGAGTAGTGACGTTAAAGACTCACTTTCTTCGACTTGATCCTTTCCACACTTTGTTCCTTGATGAAGATCAGGCGTGAAGCGTCTTGAAACAATGAATTCAATGATGAAACAGTAATTGTGATATACATGGCACAGTGACTCATGTTCTTGGCCTTGTGGTCTTTTGGCTGCGTGGCCAAGCCCCGAGAATGCCATTGGAAGTTTACAGCAAAGGCACCAGGACTAAAAGTAGCACAATGCTACTGTATATTTGATTCAATTTTTCATAAGCTAAATTTTTCAATAATTATCGTTTTGGACATTTTTTACCGGTAATAATCACCTTTTACAAACAACACTAAGTATCACAGATGGGTGCCGTGCAATTAATCTTTCCCCTGATTTACAACCCGACAGCAGCAAATGTCTTTCCTCTTTATTTTATGCTAGTTTTTGTTAATGACAAGATAGCAAATGGTCTATTGTTTTCGTGTGTTTATTTTCTATACTTCAAGTTTTATGTATTCACGTGCTGAAAAAAGAGCCATTCTACAGACGCATTAATCTTTTAAGCCATGATCTCTAGATTGGCCTGCTGTGTGTGCCAGAGCACGGGGACCACCTACCGATTGAAATTGGATGCTACGAGAGTTGAATTAATCAATGTGCGCTTCAGTGCCTCGTAGATTCAGGCTGTGATCATAAAACTTACACCTGACATCTATCTACCCTGCTCTAATGTCACATGGTGCAAGTTGCGAACATCTGTCTTATCTACCGCGGACAGATTATTCAAGTCGAGGAGGATTGAAAGAATTAAGAGACACTAATGAATGAATTAGAGAATGGTCTCCTGATTCAAAGACATTTCATTATCCGCGCGCTGCAGATGGAATTCTGATGAACTGAGATAAATGTGATGTTTGAACCAGAATATTAGAAATGTAGAACGGATGCTAAGATTCACTATTTTGATGTTCGTCTATGAAAATACTTGAGGAGCATAGAAATACTAAAAATTGGTCCATCTGTACATCGACCGATAGAAGGTCCGCCGAAGGCCCTGTCATTTTAACTTAAACTTATTACGATTCGACCAATTTGACCAATAGAACATTTATTGAGACAGAAAGAGAGAGAGAGAAGGGAGAGAGAGAGAGAAAGGGAGAGGGAGAGAGAGAGAGAAAAGGAGGGAGGGAGAGAGAGAGTCCAGATATTTTATCCTGCCTTGGACAACTTTGGAAGCGGCATCCCACTTCAAAGGACTTGAGTTCACATTTTCGCTCTTGCTTCTGAATCCCTTCTTCAAGTTCTTCATATTTGGCAGCCTTTTTCTCATGAGAGACGGTCTCTTCAAGGGGACATCTAGTTTGCCCATAATCATTCTCTTCCCTATCGCGTCGATCCTCAGATAAGGTCGGGCAGATAGGGATAATTCATCTAGCAGCTAGCTGTCTATGTTCTCGAACTTCTCACTTCCATGGAATAGATCGAGACACACGAGGATATTTTCGTATCTTTGTCTGCCGATCGGCGCAGATTCAATTCCCGCTACGTGCCTGATGGGTTTTAGTTTTCGAAATAGTATTCGTATTTCGTACTATATATATAAAGATGAAAATTCTTTTTTTTTGAAGTATCACTATATAGATGAACTTTATAGTTTTAGCTATAAAAATGTGAATTCTGCTGCGTATTTGTATATCAGTCTAACTAAGCTTTCAATGAATGCACAGCATTATCATCTCCACACTTGCATTTGTTTATTACTAACTTAGTATGTTTATTTATTTCAAGCCTGTAAATGTGTTTTAATAGCAATTCTAAGAAAAATGCTACATAAAATGCCAATTTTCGTTATGAAAGTTGATTTCAAGACTGCTAGCGTTTGGTTTTTAACAAATTACCATGTCAAAAAGTTGGCCAGGATTTTGGAGATGGTAAATTTCTCTGCACAACTAATCAGATTGCTTTGATAAGATACTTACTCTATTGTCTACACCTTTATTGAAATTGGAAAAGAAACCATTTTCATCATACTTGATCCTTTATTTACCTGTCTCATGTCTGACAAGCGAAGCTTTAACGTCATTACTCCTCAATACTGGGGGCTTGGGCAGTGCTGACATAGTCAGACTTTTATCTGGAACGTTGTGATCTTCTAGAGCGGATGACACTTTCGGGACTGCACCCCTGGCCTGAAAGATCGCTAGGCCAAGTCCTTTGCCAGTGTCACCGAGACTACTCAACTCAATTGATGGCTTCATATATATGTTTCATTTAGAATTTATCCTTCATGCATTGATTAACTATGTTCAAAATGCATGAGATTCTATGTTCTTGTAGGCACATTTCTCAGAGAGCGCATATTTCAAAACAATGCTTGACGATTTGAACACCAAATTGGGCGAAGTTGGCAAATCAGCACCGAAAAATCTCCGCACAAAGGATACCGAGAGCAAATTGCGGTTTCTCAAGCAGAACATGCAGGTAAGCGATGCTTCAGCACTTTGTGGTGTGTTTAATGTGATTTCACTAAACTCGGAATTCCTTGCAATTAATGACTAACACATTTTAGCAAGAATTGCAATCCCTTAAATTCTGCTTTCCTATCAAGTCGAAGCATGAGTCATCCGGCCTGTTCCTCCATATTGAAATCAACTCTGAGTCATATAAAGAATATAATCATTTACATAATAGCTTCTCACAAGTGCATGTACTAGTTCAGGTATTGCATGGTAATACGTTGATGATAAGTAGTAACATTTCTTTTAATAATATTAACAAAACTGCGATGAATACCCTGATCATAGAGCAAGTATATAGTAGGTAGAGTGTCTCGAGACTCAAAAAAAGTATCTGTATACAGTGAACATTATTATATCAAATTATTCATTTTTTGCAGAGATTACGTTCCTGCGGCCCAAAAAATTATTTGAACAGTTTTTAAAAACCTAAATGTTTGCTAACTATTCCTGTGTTTATATACTATTGACATCAAGACAATATATAAGTAGTATGAAACATGTTCATTATCAAAAGGAATGGATACTTGCATCTTAATTAAGCGGAACTTCAGCTGATTATCAAGGGAGTTCAATTAACCGCCTTATAGCACAGGTCTTCATGAAAAATTTGAGATCTCACTGTGCTTATTGGCTGAATTTTCAAGTCTTAATTCCATTATCATCGGTATGATTTTATGATTCACTAAATTTGCATTCCATTTCTTGAATATGAATAGTAATGTGGACCCATTTACATCTTTAAAAGTTAATTATGATCATCTTCATGATTATGTAATTTTGCTCTTCCAGTGACAGGTAGCTTGGAATATGATCTCTTCAAGGCTGTCATAACACGGAGGATCTGTAAAATACCATTATCCCTACTGTATTGCTACCATGATCAGTCAATTCCGTGGTAATTTCTTCAAAACTGCTAAAATTTGCAAATCTTACATTAGGTATCAAAACCCAATTGTGTTCAACTCGAGTTCATCTAATAATATAGAAACTGTGTACATTTTGGGGATTTAATTAATAGTGAGTTGCAACTCTACCTAGTATTCTTACTCTATGACCTTGATGGCTTTTTAAAAGCATTCTCTGATCTTGAATTATATATGGAATATTTGTTTCACCTAAAACTGTAGTTTCGCTAATCACTTGTTTTAGAAAACTAACAGCCTGCAGTCGAACTATAAATTTTGTCTTAATTTTCGAGCTCAAACTTTGTTTCGATCTTTATTTTTGTTATTAGCCTCGACTTGTGTGAAGCCCGAACAGTCGTTTCTTGCAGCATGTAGTGAATAATGTTCGATAGTTCCTTTGCTCATGTTATCGTCTTTGGCAAGCCATTAATGATAGTTTACTAACACTGCTTTTAAGTTAATTCAGATCCTTTAACAACTGCTAATTATGTCCCCCTACTCTTATTGTGGACGACAAATGATCAATAGCAGCGAATGTATACGAAATGACAACAAATTTATAGATTTGAAAGAAACATGCATGAAGTCATTTAGAGTGAATTAATGTTATTGTGAGATCATCAAGCACATATCAGTTTTTAAAAAGACAAAATTTAGAGAGATTTATATCAAATATGATGAAAATATAACACATGCGTTTGCATATAATTTAAATGTCTCTAGAATACATGACGCATATATAAATAATCTACTGAGCTGGAGGCTCAAAATCGAAGTGCACTTGCCGTTCACATTGAATATAGGAATTAAAAAATTAATTAACCTTACTTATCAGAAGCACATCTAGCGGGCACCTTTCATCCATGTGACTGAGTTAAATTTATCTTGCTCTTATTCTTTATTTGGCGATAATACAGACTGCACCTATTTCAAAAGTGCTAGGTTTCATCAGACCAAAGTTTGAGACCCGGTATCCAAGACGCAGAGCAAGCACTCTAGCACAAGGCCACAGCGCTGATCTAAAAATGAAATTCAAGAAAAGAGTAATTTGCAACTGTATAAAAAATATGTTACATTATAAAAGCATATATTATATTATGTTTGCTGAAATTAGAGCAGTCGCAATCAGTGAATATTCTTATGATATTTCTCTCTTTCTTGCATTAAAATGTTCTGCTGAGTTTCTCAATGTTAAATGATTAAAAAACATCAGTATACCCGAGTGCTCTTCAGTCAGATGTTTCAACGAAGTCCTTGAGGATGGATGCTATTGAAAATGGATAATAATTAGATCAAGCCTTTCGACAGAAAGATGACAAGTGTACAGAATTTGAATGAAAACTAACATCAGATTATTTTTTCTCCATTCACGGTAACAATTTAATAAAAGCTATGGTAAGACTTAATAAATGGCAAGATGGGTGACAAACATGTAGTTTCAACCAGTGATAATGAGTGACAGTTAGCTGCTTTATCACTTACAGAACTAACGTTGTTCAGCCCATTGCTCTACTCATCGGAATCAGACAGTCCGACTTTCTATGACATCAAAGGGCTAGAACGGACATACACATTGAAAGGAATGCTGCGTCAGGGATATTCGTTGTCATGACAACGGTCCCTAAACAATGGCGGCTTCCAAGGGTTGACAATTGCTATGCACTTCATCAGTGCACTTTGAAAAAATTCACGGCTGCTATCACTTTTCTTTAAATATAAAATTATTTTAATAAAACAAATCACTGCCTTCCGGCACGTAAGAAGACCTATGCGTACCTACACGTGCAAATAGTGCCTTATGTTGCACAAATTAGATTTCTCTCAAGATCATCATTGAAGTAGATTAGTGCCTAAAAGAGCAGCTGAAATTACTGTCCACAAACTGTAATACCAGTCACATTAACATGAACAAAGCAATTAGTCGGATTTCTATGGCTCTACTATTATTAGCAACGGGATTGTTGCAATTGATGATCATAAACTAATGTGTGAAACATGTTTGTCATTCATCTTACCGCGATTCTTACGGAAAATGTACGAGACATTTGCGATGCATGCAAGCGCTGGCGCTTATGATTTAACGCTTAACCAAATCAATACTACTAATACAGCGTGTTTATCTGATTTCCTCTGTAACAGAATAGTATATCTAATGATGAATAAATGGTAGCAATTGCGCATTGAATCATTGTTGTTCTCCAGTGATGGGCAGATAGCAAATATCATCTTTCAAATGCTTTTTTATTCAATATTCATCTTCCGGATGCTTTATCACACAATTATACATGTATATCGCGTGCTGATACCATATCAGAAAGATAATCCGATAACAAGTAGGCAGCATCTTCTGGCTATTATAGAACAAATACGGAATAATATAGCTGCAACCACTATGTGACAAGCATTCAAGGATTTACAAACGCTATAAAGACGATATAGCGAGTCATTTGTATTGATTATCATTTATTGCCATACCGGTTTCAAATGCCGAGGTATCCATCATCAGTGGCGACAATTCAACAAGCGGACAGCATGAAATACAACTTTTGGACATGAAATCGATTATGAGCACATGATGCATGAATTGAAACCGGTGTGGCAATAAATCTTAATCGTGCAAAATCTTTACGGCTTCTAACTTGTAGTCATTGTATTGACTTGTAAAAGATGAGCAAGTGATCGATTATTTTGAATACTGGAAAATGATTAAAACTTTCGCTTTTACTGCTTGGACATCATCATAATCTTCTAAATATTAGCTTCATAATTCTATAATATTCCGGAGATAAAGTAGGGCTTCTTCATTAGTCGATCATGATTGCTTTGTTGCAATCAAAGTACCGTAAAATGGGGTAACTCTGCCACAATGGGGTAACACTGCCACTTTATTGTAACTCTCAACAACACTGTCACTATTGTTGTTGACTGCTGATCTCTGATTGGCTGTTCAACTCTCAACTTTCACTTGTCTGCTATCGATGATGTTCCCTAACTGTGAACAGTCATTTCATCGATTATGCCGCGTAACTACGTACGAAAAGATGGTGGTCGTCCATATCGACCGTGGATTGACGAACAAATGAGCAAAGCTATGCAAGAGGTGGAAGATGGCTCAGAAAGCATCAAGCAGTCCGCAGCAGATAACAATGTTCCGAGGCGAACATTAGGTTCCCGGTTAGATGGAAGACACCAATCTAAGGTGGGTCGACCATCGGTTTTAGATGTTGTCGAAGAGAAGTTGCTGGTAGAAACCATCCAACAAATCGCTGATTGGGGTTATCCCCTATCTGTCATCGACTTGAGAATTATCGTCAAATCTTTCTTAGATAAGTCTGGAAGAGTGGAATCAAGATTCCAAAACAATCTACCAGGTATAGACTGTGTTCGGTCATTCATGACTCGTCATAGCATTGTATTTCGGAGAGCCAGTAACATCAAAAGAGCCCGCTCTCGAGTCGATCCAGAGGAGATCAAAGAGTATTTTTCGAATTTATCTAATGTTATGGAGAACATGATGCCAAGTCAGATATTCAACTACGACGAGACTAACCTTTCTGATGATCCTGGGTCGAAGAAGGTACTCGTAAGTAGAGGAACTCGCCGTGTAGAGCTCGTAAAAGAACACTCCAATACATCGGTCTCAATAATGGTTTGTGGTTGTGGATATGGAACGTTGCTTCCACCAATGGTCGTTTATCGCGCGACAAATATTTATGAGAACTGGTGCAGCGACTTCAGATACCCTATATGATTCCACGCAATGCGGCTGGTTTGATTCAAGGACATTCGC
Organism: Prostheceraeus crozeri; assembly: GCA_907163375.1. Taxonomy (NCBI): domain Eukaryota; kingdom Metazoa; phylum Platyhelminthes; order Polycladida; family Euryleptidae; genus Prostheceraeus; species Prostheceraeus crozeri. The sequence continues at coordinate 100,307 of CAJQUW010003697.1, read as the reverse complement.
TCGTTGGTTCAAATGTGGATTCCTAGAATTCGTGAAGAAGAGACCTTCTCTAGATGGAAAAGTCAAAGTTCTGATAGGCGACAATTTAGCCTGTCATTTTTCGCCCGACGTTATTGAACTCACAAAAGAACATTATGTGTACTTTGCTTCACTTCCTCCCAATAGTACGCATCTTACTCAACCTTTGGATGTGGGATGGTTTCGGCCGTTCAAAGCAATTTGGCGACGAATTTTGGACCAATGGCGCATTGAGAGTCGCAGAATCGGCAGTATTCCCAAAGAACATTTTCCTACACTTCTCCATAGGTTGTGGTCGCAATCCACAATCAACGCACAGAAGAATCTTCAATCAGCATTCAGAGCAACTGGTCTCGTACCATTTGATGAACGTGCGGTGTTGAGCAGACTTCCCGGTCAGACTGAATCCAGTGAAATGTATGAAGGTGCTCAATGAAAGTGTTCTTGAACTATTGAAAGAAAATCGAGGTTGGGGAACGACTGAGAAGCCTAAAATCAAGCGTGGAAGGAAGATACAACCAGGTAAGGATATTACAACAATCATTTCAGTAACTGAAGGAGCGACTTCATCCGGAGTGCGAGATGAACCAACTTCTAGTCGACACGACTCATTTTATAACGAATTCGATGATGATGATGGCTCTTCATGTGCCCATTGCTTCGTTTGTGGAGATGTTTTGAAGGACCGGATTGGGTGCAGTGTCTTGAATGTTTGAAATGGTACTGTGGAAATTGTTACAGTTATGACGTTTATTTTGTTTGCGGTAGCTGCAAATAGAGCGGAATTTTTGTACTCGAAAATTGAACAATTATTTTGATTGAATTTGTAGTAATACAGAATTGCTTTGGAATAGGCCTATGTTCTTCTTTGTCTCATTATTATAGACAATTCAACCAAATAATATAACAGTCTGCAACAAAACTCAGCAACTTACATTTCTAAGGGACTTTGTGAAACTTCATAGACACATTGATCAATTATAGTTATCAGTAAAAAGACTTTTAATTGTATTTTATAAATTATTTAAATGTAGTGGCAGAGTTACCCCATATTCTGAGAAGTCACTAGCCTATTTTATGACCTAAATATGTGCTTGAATAGCTATCCAGAATTAATTATGAGTGTTTAATTCGCAAAGTGGACGACACAATTGGTCTAAGCGTCACTCTTAAATAAAATAAGTATGCAACAGGAAAGAATATGAGCATCATACGATCAAAAACTATGGCAGAGTTACCCCATCTTACGGTAACCTAGTTCTAAACTAGTATTGTCATTGACAGCTTGGAATTGTCTTAATATTGCCTCTTTCAATAAGAATTTAGTTTCTTTGAATCAGAGCAAATAGTAGCTGATTATCAGATGAACATACTTCAATTTACGCAATTTGCCATTTCATGCTTACAAATTTAAAATTGTCACTATTAATGATTGAATGACTGACAAATCCATACCTGACACTAGCAGAGATAGTTAAACTTCTATGATTAATGTACATGCAAGATATCTACAGATGCCTAAGACATCAAGATATCTTCTGCAGATTTATCGGCCAACTGCTACACTTTCCAGAACAATAACGACAAATTCTGTTAAACAACTGCAGATGCCACCGTGCATCATAGCAGCGATTTCAAGCAAGCCAATCAGTAGAAGTTTTCAGTTCAACAACGGCAATATCAGCAACTGCTATTGAATGTAATTTCCGCCATTAAACTGAAAATTTCCATTTTTGAGCTGAAATTGCCGCTATGCATGTAAATTGAACAAGCTGTTGTTGAGCTGGCTTTGTTGTTGCTGTTCGTGTACATGCCGTTGCTAACCGATAAAACATATATTAATCGTGAGATGTCCATGCAGTATTGGGCAGATTCATTTGCTCTTGCATGATTAAGCTTGTGGCCGAATCATAGCGATTCATTCTAAGGACATTCGATGGCTGTCATAGAAATAGATTGTTTATCTGAAGTTGATTAGAATGGAAATTGACTCAAGGTCGCGGCACATTCGGGGGAACTAAGTTGGGGCATGGATCACCAATGAAAAGCTTGGAATTGCACATGTGACTGATTCTAACCCAATGAAACAGCCGTTGACAAGTGTATCTAAGTGAAAATGCGTGCTATTTTTGTGCCACTATTGTGTAGCATGAAACTTCATTTCCATTCTAGAGGTTTTATTGTTATCAATTTCTATGATGGCTGTGAAATGTAATTACTTATCGGCTGCGTGACGTTACAACGTTGTAGCTCACGTGATAGACATAGAATCAGTGCTATCGTTCGCTACTCTAAACAAAACAATTCAGTGTCTACGGTAGGAAAATAATCCATGGATAAATTTCAAATTGACTCGCTCAGTAATCAAGGCTTTATTGCTGTTTATAGGGGCCTATATATGGAAGAATAATAGGCTAAATAAAAGAATGCAAAATACAACACATATGAATTATTTGTTATTGCCAATTCATTTTTTACTTATTTGTTCTTAGACATTGTTACCGAATTACTTGGAGAAATAATGGTATGAAAAGTAAAGTGATTTAGGAATAGAATGTGCGAAACATGGGAGTGATTGACAGCAGTCACAGAGGCATTAATAAAGATTGCATACTCTGTAGCTAAACTGAGGCTACACATCGCTCCATTCATTTGTGTACAACAGTGTCATATATAGCCTACAGTTTGGTATAGCATTTATTTCATGAGGTAAGCTGAAACCCGCGATCTACTAATTCCTTTTCTAAATCCATCTGTTTACATCAAATTTGTGCTTCGCTATTGCGTTATAAAGTTGCTGCCTTTTGTGATTTAGTTTGAAAGTTTCAACCCTTGTGGTGCAGATTTGAAGCTGGTTTAGCTTTCTTTGCGCGATAAACTTGATTATTTCCAATAAACTTGACTCAGATCACACGCTCAGCTGCATAATGCTGCTTATTCTTGTAATTTCATATACCATCACATTGATGCGAATCCTTTGTTTTATAACCTCATTTAACAATATTGATATATTCTTTGCAAAACAGGCCTATGACTTAATGCTTTGACCACTATTTGTTAGTGAACAAGCGCACGTTGGAGATTATGCATTTTTCTCGTAAGTGAATGTGTGGTAGTTTTGATATGCTTGTTGCTCCCAATAGTTAGAGATGAGGAAGGTATGATGTTTTGTGTTCCAACAAGGAAAGTATCGGATCGTTTTTTAATTTTATTCATATGCTTCCTGATTTTATCAGTGGGATGCATCTAATAAACTCACTGATCAACTTATATCATGAGGTCTAAGATGCTGTCTATTAATAAAGTCCATTGCGAATTCTTTCAACTCCCTGCTTTATATAGTACTCCTTTTCGACATATTTCGGAAGAAAATCATCCGGCAACTTGAAATGTGGCAAGACACACGATTTCCGATCGATTAGTCATCAACATATCAGTTACATGCAAAAAGAAACACATACATTATAGAAATTTAACCTGATACATTGCAATCAAAATGCTGCGTCCTGTTTAAAATATCTCACTGAAATGAACGGCGCGGGTCGAAATATCTGAACGGACGAGGATTTGGACCTGCCGTTCAAGAAGATTACACCTCAAATTTCCAGAAAAAAGTGGAAATTATAGATTTTCTACTGAAGCGAAATTGAAATATGAATTTTAGTCAAGATTGCGAGTGGATCAGGACATAATTGGTTTGGTATTTCAGTCCCCGACTAGTCGATTCCTACATGTCTATTGTCTATGAATGAGCTAATCCAGGGACTACATCGATATCTTGGTAGTCTCTGGCTAATCATAACTTGCTTATAGACTTCTATGACTTTTTTTACACAGGAGGTTACACAGGAAAAGTTAATTGCGGGAGGAAAAGTTAGCTTTGTGATTATGTGGGAATGAAAAGTCAATTTTTCCTGCAGGCAGTTTAGATAGAAGAGATATCTTTTCACTCACACAGAAAATGAAAAAGTATTTCCGGAATATATAGGGTTCGACAAAAAAACTGCGTTTTTTCTACAGCGTTTTATGAATTCCAGTGGCATATTGAGAAAGTTATAGAGGAAGATGGTAACTATCTGTGATGTGAATGATTGTCTGGATAAATAGATGTTTATTACAAAAAACGCACTTTTTTGTCGAACCCTATATTTATATTTTAAGTCAATTCGGCAGTCTTGTTTTGTCGAACTGCTTATGCAGTGAATTCATAGATCGACGAAGCGATTAAGTGGTCTAAGGATTTGAGAAAGCAGATGTATCTCCTGCAAGCATGTTTTCGCTTAAAATTTGTTGTGTATTGCGCTACTTATAGCAGTGGCATATTCCGTCTGGACTTTGAGCGAACTTTTCCAGATCTATAATTCTTTAAAGCGATGGTCATCCTTTCATTGCTTTGTTGCTTTAAAGTTTGGACTTAACAATAACTCCTTTTCAATGAATGTTAAGAAGAATGCAATAGCTGTCCGATTTGTGAAGACGCTGTCCGCTTGCCCGATCCGAGCTGCCATGGTAGCAGCCAATTCCAAATTCCGCTGTGCATGTGTGGGAGTAGTAACTTTCAGGGTCTCTTATCAGTCTGGACATAGCTCAAAGTTGATATACAAATTTAACAATATAAAAATTTCTTGCATTGAGATTAAAGGTCCATGTGCAGCTCCTTTGAATTATATATCATTTCCACTTTACCAAAATTAGCGATGAATTGTGAGCTTTGACACTTGGAGATGAATTATGTGATGCATGTATATCGAATACATCCACTTATGGCAAAATGAAACAACTGCAAGAAACATGCTGCTATCTTGCTGTTGAGTCTCACTGACTTTTCAATAAAATGTCATACATACATATTGGGACCTACATACAGCAAATGCCATGATAACAACTAAAAATAACTATTTCGAGAGTTGATATGTCTACCCACTTGAGTTCACTTGCCTCAGTGAATTCATCATTTTCAAGTTCAATAGAATACAAAAACAATCAGTCACTTAATGACCAAATCGAAAGCAAGCACTGTGTCTGGCACTCTATGACACGAAGTGACATCACTTGCAATGCAAAGTGACTTCAATTTTTACACTACATTTCCACTCGTGCAAAACAGTTCAATTCATTTTTGTGCACGGACTATTCACAATGCTCTATTTGTTTCGCTGTTGTCTCTAAGTGCTTTATTTATTGGCATAAATTACTAATAATTTGTGGTGGGTAAAATTTATACAGTACTTTAAAAAATTTTCAATCAAGAAAAAGGAATGCTGTACAGTGCACATTGATGTTTTTTACTCGTTTATGACTCCAATGTAGTTTACATGCCAGATTAGCAAATTTACAAAGCCATGTGCGGCAAAAAATTTCAGATAGCAAAGTTTTATTGTTGCAGGTGACTGATTGGTAGAAAATGCGAATCTGGTTGTTGTGTGGCTCGGCTGTTTCGTTTAGTTGCTTTTTAAAACTGGTGTGTTAATACCTAATCGATAATGTACAGGCAGTGCATCATCTGTCTCGTGCTATATTTACAACATTCTAAGTTGCCTGATGACGCGAGATAGAACACATGTTTATAATGGATAATAATAGTAGATAAAAATATACAAAAATATGTAATAGAAATATCTCAGGAAAAATTAGCCAACATCTTTTTAGCTACCAATGTTTCCGTGATTGTCATGATGACTGAAGACATATTTTTAAGCACAGCTCATAGAGTTCTCATGAATATAAAAGTAACATGGGTTTTTGACGGCAATAATGTAGGACATTTGAGGGCGCGTAAGCGTCCAAAAATGTCCTACATTGTTGCCCGAAAACATCTATGTTAATACTATTTCGCGTAATTGAAATAAATTGGGCAGCAATATAGGAAAAAAGCGGGCAGCAATGCTATGAATGCACATGTAGATATACGCTGATTGAGATTTCAAAAATGTCTTTCATATGTATGGATAGATATCATTGCGGGATACATTATTGCACTCTATTGTCCACTTTGTACCATAACTAAATTACGTACAATAGAGGTTCTCATTGCTCTATGTTAGGCATATTGTTTTGATATTAGACAGAGAGTGGGATGGGATGTTGTGCTTTAAAAGCTTTTTAATCATCATCATCATCATTCTGCCCATTGAAAGATAGTCTATTTACTGCTTACGTGTAAATAGTTTAAATGGCATGGAAATAGTACGTGTAAGGGGATAACACACGAAAACCGCGTTGGAAGTTCCACTCTAATTGCATCAACTTACAACGGAATTGATTGTGTGCTGATCTTTTATAGAATTTGATTGATGTGAGCATTGCTTCAGGCTTTTACCGATTCTGCTGTAAGTTGACGGCTGTAATGTGATCGAAATCTGTCATCGTAATTGATATCCAAAACTAATATTAAATTGATCTCTCTCTTAAATTTCATTTTCTACTTATCTATTTAAGTAAAGTACGTTTAGGCTGAAATCAGCTTGTTCTCGAGTATTCTTTAGTTTGGATGAAGTTCTGCTGAGTTTCATCGATGTTTGACCAACATTAAGTCAGTCTTGCAATTCAAAGCAAACATGGACTAAGTCAGTTTCAGCCGTATAGAATATTGGTGACTTAGAAATGATGCCTTTTCTGAATAGCAGCGCACGAAACTTTATGGTCAGATAACGATGCGACGTGCAGATTTATCGTGCACAGTGCATTGACCTCGTAATAGGGAAAAGGCACATCATCTGGAACTAACATATTCATAGGAGCACTTTATTATCGTAAAACCAACAGATCGGCTGTTGCATTCATCAAATAGAGAGATTTGTGTGTGGGTTGGTCAAGAAAGGACATAATTCTATTCTTGCCACTACATGCAATGACAGCAAGCGATGGAAATTAGCATAGATATTCGCCTGTCTTTGACTTGCATTATCGGCTTAGCACGCGCATCGCATGAAATGGGACACCGTAGCTTCCTATGGGAATGAGTCGGAAAATTTAGTCGCATCAACAAGCCTGCTGATACTGATGTATTCGTAAATTCTGTTATTATCCTGCTAAAAAATTAGCAGTTAAAAGACTCTTGCTTTCGTACCGCACAGATGACAGTGCGTCATAGGAGGTGTTGGAGCGAGAATGTTGTTGAAATGAATGAGATGAAGTACTGTATGCCTCCGTCTAATGTTACCGCATGCCGGTGTGTCCGCATTTGCACCTGCTTTGTCGCATGATCCATTCCCTCCACGTGAATGTCCCCGAAAATTCGTCAGCCTCATTACAATTGATTGCCAAGCTTTTACAGCTTCACTGATTCGTGTTTCCTTCATAGGATTGCTACTAACCAATTCTGGAAATTAAGATTTTTTCTTGCACATTGCATGAATCATAAAGTATCATTCTCAATAACTTACTTGAAGATGGCTTGCCAAAGTCCTGATATGAATAGGAGTCCCCTCAACAACATTTGTTCTTCGGGTTTCGCCACGAGGCATTAAAGTAAATGAGCTTCCCTAAACCATTGTTTTTTCTCTTTTACTCTACCTTCCTATCTTCACAATCGGCCAATACAGGAGGTTTGTATAAATGGTGAACACTGGGATAATAAGCTGGACCATTTCGTGCGTTTGTGGACACTTTACGATCAAGCAGAGCAGGCAACGGAGGAATGGATCACGGAAGCGAGAGCGATCTTGGGAGTGAAAGCGAATTCCCATCTCGATCATCATCTGCGACAGCATGTGGCTTTCTTCGAAGCCAGTAAAAGTGGTCCGATGCGGGATGTTCTTCCCAACCTGCTTCAGGCTAGCAGAGAGGTTGAAGAGAACTTTGAGGATCTCAGGACAATTGGTGACCGATGGAAACCGCTGCAACAACAGTACAACGTAAGCAATGATTTCTTGAAATTAAATGACTTCGGGACATGAAGCTCACAGATGTTTTTAATTGTTATTTCTATTGCCTTGAATATTCAGCGATATCTAGCGATTCAAAATTCAACGATGTACATGTAGGATTTTCAAATTATTAAAACTATATGCTATATGCCATAGGTCAGCGTATCTCCAGTCAGAAATTATTGCATTGTTTGCTTATGTAGAAAGTTGAAGATGAATAAATTTTGTATAATAAGATATCGTGCAGGAAAACATGAAATCTTTGATACGAAAGCCTACATCCATGCCTGAAGGTATATTGCCTTTTGAAAATCGTGCTACTAATTGTGCACGCATTGCTTTCAATATGTATCAAAGTGAAAAATGTTTGAACAGACATTGAATTTTATCAACTAATTTCCCATCATATTAGCTAATTAAGTCATGCAATCTTCGGCACATGCAAAAGTGACCTGCATTAAAGTTATTACTTGTCACGCAAAGATTGTAGTGGAAATGCCTACATTTGCCATGAAGATTGTGCGTTTCATCACTCCGACAAGCTGCATTTCTCAACGCCCCTCAAAGTAACGAAAACATTGCAGAATAATTGCCAGTGATGTCTCAAAAATGTTGTTTAACCATACTTAGATCGTTAAATAAAGTTGGTAGAAATGTATAAATACTACATGCTCAATAAGATATCTTTCATAAGGGGCTACAATCAGGAAGGCCTCTATGCCAGTTTCACGTTCAGATTATTTAGTAGTTGCTGTTTCAATATTTAAGGTTTATGGCTCCGTCGTTCCATGAAGATTACTTGACGCGCGTTAATACTGAGTTGATACCTATTACTCATACAAAGTTTTGCAAATATCAATGCACCGTAAAAATTATTCTGCTAAATCTGTGAAGCTAATTTAAAGAGACCTAAAACCTATGTGCTCCTTAGCATCGCAACTTTAGCAAGTTAACACGGAAATTGGCAGGAATTAATACTTCTTATGAGATGAAACTTAATAAGAAGAATTCTTTATGATCTTTATGACTTAATACATTAATGAAATCGATAAAAAAGCATATTGTAGCAAGAAAAATTAACTAACAGATTCCAAAATACAGCATTGCTGCTAACATTTAATATACTCGCAAAATTATAACGGATTTGAAACATCGTGTAGCTTTGTTGTCCCGTTGTCATACAGTCATGGAACACATCATTTTCCTCAATTTATACCTTTCTCAACAGTCTATCATGTTTGAGGCCCCGAAACGACAACATCGGCTCGAATTCAGAATATTGAAAGACAAGTTGGATAACAAGCTGCGAGATGCTGAGATCGAGTTGGACAATGAACAACATCGAATAGAGAATCAAGATCGCCTACCAGACATTCTTCAAGCACATGAGGTAAGACAGACTGCAGCGTCAAAATTTCATAAAGACTTGAACTTGCTGAGTTAATGAACTTTTTCCTGTTGATAAGGAATCTTTATGGAAGTATAACATACCACTTATAATAACCGATAAAAAGTCGAAGTCTAATATTAATAATATTAGTTTTGCTTGTGGAATATTCAGTTTATGCTAACACGGTTGGCATTCAAGTCATTGTGATTGTGTTTTACCCATCATTGCCTGATTATGGAAACAAGTTCTGCAATTAACTGAGCTTGTCTTCCATGACTCAAGAGTTATTCAGAAGTCTTTATACGCATTTAGCTGAGTATTTTAAAGCGAAATTTTGATTTTTCACAGACTTTTCACTTAATTTCATTTTATATCATTTAATCATTGTAATGAGTGCTGACTTACGTGCAGTTTGAAAGATATTAATTGCAAAGGATAATACGTATGTCTTCAATACAAAGTTGCCCATATCATGTTTGTATTTCAGACCTTTTTGGTATTCATGGTGAGCTGTACATGTTTGCAAGAAATATTGTTGTTCATTTCGACAAATATGTACAAGCTATATTGCCCGTCGGCAACCCATGTGTAATTGTCGTCTATATCCATACATATACTCGTACATTATGTATGTCATCCCTGTATCGTATAAAAGGGCATGCTGTTGCAACAGGCTTGACCTGTACCTGTATTGCATCCTAAATATTGATATTTCTACATTGGTAAATGTCCAGTTTTATGTTGTATATTCTAAATTTGAAGCTGACCAAAGGTATTACATGTATTGTTTGATGTTGAAATATATAGTGATCTAGACAAAATTTGTAACTATATGATCGTTGTAAATACATATAACGGACTCCTACTGACAGATGCTTCCATTTCGAGAACTATGGAATGGTAGACCTATCAGAAAGTAAAAAATAGATGTTTTGTTATTTAATGAACATTTTGATATGTTAAATTTATATGTATAGAAAATGTGTTGCAAGACTTTTGCATTTTGGAATTAGGCGTATGTGTAAATTAAGTTAACAGGGGCAAAACCTTTTATTTATTTGTCAGTCCCACATGAGCACTTGGGTTGATTTCTTCAAGTTTTAGGAGTCCGTGTCATCAGTACCTTCCTATGATAAACAATCTCCGGCCTCGAAAAGCTTAACATAAAGCTCAAAACCTTGGAGCGGTCATGTAGTCAAATTGCTAGGTTGTTCGATTGTTATGCGTCGTTTTATCTCGATAGATTGTTAGATTGTTGAAGGAGCTGATGAACAAATAATGCATATTTCCTCATTGATTTTCAGTTACTCTTTTAAGAAATTTCCGCACTTATATATCCATTTTCATGTTATGCTCAGTCCTTTAATAAACTGACCGTTAGTCTGTGGTTTTGCATAAGTCTCTTCCAGATAGCTCCAATTTCAAAACTATCTCATTCATTTATGTGCTTCCTATATTCTTGATGGATGCCCAGACTATAGTGATTCTCTCAGCTCTTCTGACTCCACGAATGAATGTACTGTACTCGTACAATCTTCTAACTCTAGAAACATCTTGTCATCTGTGTTTCGTTCGAATTCATTTTCAAGTGTTAGGGCCTTCAAGCTATTCCGCAGCATTCGCTGTCACTTATTCTTCCGTCGTCTTATGCAGTATTATAAGATTTCCATTTTACTCTAGCCTTGAACACAATTCTAGGTGGCACTTCGGTGCCGGGGTGCAGAAAGTCCTGGGTTCGAGTCTGCCTGCCTCGGGAGGTGCTATCAGCGTTCAACAAACATTACTTAACTCTAGCCTGATGAGAGTTGTGAGTGTGTGAAGGCTGCCCCACCACTATCTCTGCAGGATGGCTCTGTGCCTTAGGTGGGGCAGGGATAAGCAAAAAACAATAGAAATTCCACGGTTTTCTATAGTTAAGGATGCCACAAACCTTCCCCCAACTGCATCATCACTCCTGGATCTTTCTCTCAACATTTTCACATCATTCAGCATGGTACACAATCGGTATTGATTATCAAGCTGAAACCATGACACTTCGAGCAAAACTAGCAATCTTGAGTGGTTCTTTCTTCTTTCATATTAGCATACATGCATTCTGTCACTATATTTGCATTTTCCATCTTTAGTGGCATTTGATCTACTCTGAAGTAGTCACAGAGATGGACTCCCTTGTTCTGTCTGGGTGAGTCTAGAGGTGACATGGCTCTATCTCAGCCATTTCATGCAATGAGAGTAAGTGATAGAGATGCATATGGAGATTTTTCGTCTCCCTCTGGATTCCGTGATTGCTCAAGCACGATCAACATGAAGAAAGTCGTATTAGGGAATACACGAGCTGTTGTCGTCGTATTGAAGAGTGATTTATCTGTCATTTGAAAAGTGCGCATCTTTGACTCCTCCGTGATACATTCGCCACACCATATTATACACTTCTCACGATCTAAATTCACCGACTGTGTCAATGCTCTAGCACGTCAGAATTCAGACTTGAATTTGCATTGCGTTCAATCGAAAATTGATGTTCTTGCCCCTCGAGACTAGTTCTGACTGTGAACATCAGTATTGAGGAAAGTCTTCTCTTGACCCCAAAAACGCAGAAAAAGCAAGCTATGTCCTCTGTGGCAGTAGTCTAGTAGCTAATTTAGACGGAGTAGGAGCCTAAGCAAATATCAATGACTCCGCAGCCATGGATCACAGGCGACATTTTGACAATGACTATCACATTTCATCAACCAAAGATGTGCGATTTGTGCAAGCTAAAACCAGAGAAATAAAAGTCTTTGATGAATCAATTAGTGAGGAAGAATATCCAATTACACTTTGATCCAATTCATCAATTGATTAAAATTAAATACTTCTGTAAAAAGGCGTGTGAACCACCTGTTCAGCCATTGAAAGAGCATTTAAGCAAATGCAATATAATACTGGCCTTGAATTACTGATGTCTTGGCATTAGTAGCTTGGCTTGACGGTTAATGCTATGTTGTCTTGGAGGATGAAGCTATCGGATTCTCTTACGAGGGTTCTTCAATTGAGGACTTATGTCATTCTGTCGCTCGTCGATAGCTCAGTTGGTAGATCGTTGGCCTAGAATGCCAGAGGTCGGTGGTTCAAATCCACCAAGACGCGCAGTTATTTTCCGTCTGTTGAATTACTTAAAAAAGATGAAATACATTTTCATGTGATTGCATTTCAATTAAATTTCAATTGAATCTTATTCATTAAAATGAGAAGCTATGCAAATTTATTTCATAATAATATTGTGTGCATAATATATTGTATATATTTGATGTCTTTCATCCAAAATTTACATTTTCAGGAATATTTCGAAAATTCTGATTTCCATCCATCGTGTCGAAAATATGTCGAAGACATGCTAAAATGCAGCCAGGAGCTTGCTAAGCACGATCCTACAGATAACGAATTGAAGCAAGAACAGATTGACATGAAGAAGCAATACAATACTATGTGCGACAGAATCAACCAACTTCATCTCAAACTGAAAAACTTACCACAAAAATGGCGAACATACAACCAAAAGTGAGTGTCCAACAAAAAGCAGATATCATATGAGTATGCATTCATGCACGCACAAGTATGCGAGGATTGGAGCTGATAAATGTTCAAATTAAGAATCAAGACCAACTGACCGACCAATTAAGATTCAGTAGGCGAATAGTTTGGAGTGATAGCGTCATTGAAATAGATAATGCGAGAAGATTAATGGAATTCTTACTTGAGATTATTTACCTGAAACCACGAGCAGTGGAATCCTCATAATTCGGAATAATAACGCGAATAATGCGAGCTGCCGAATTAGATGCATTTGGTTATGCATTGTATAAAACTAAATGCTTACAACGTCTAAATGTGCGTACTATGTGTTAGTTACTTCGTGTTTTATGTAATAAGTGTTCGAAATAATGCGCTGTTCAGTTTAAGTGGTAAATTAATAAAATGCTGATTGCTGACAAAGCTTATAGAGCTGATCATAAAACCCGGACCGCCTAAAATCTATCTATATCCAATCTATTATCATACCTCCCAGTCGTATCGCGCATCAGCGTGCTACAGGATTCGAGAGCATGCGTTCTCAGCCCTCAAGTTAGCTATGATAAACTTGAATCCGTTGTTGTGTTCACTGGACTTGTGTCAAAATACTCGCTCATTTTACAAATCGTAATTTTCCAATCAATCAGGCACGGAGAGAATGGGCATCTTCTGAATTTTCTCGTGATATGTTGCTCATCCAAATCGGTGAACTAGGAAATCAGTGATGACATCGCAAACTAGTCACACGCTGAAAATGTCACATTCTCGCTGCACAAATTCTCGATGATTCTCGTGACACACAAAGAGTTAAGCCTGACAACAAAGGTCTGTCGTAGTTCATTGAATATCGAAAGAGAATGACAGCTATTAAGTCAATACAAGACACCAACACCCTTGATTCCCCGACCGCACTCGCCTGACCCAGGAATCGAACTGGAGTCCGCGGTGGAGACGAGCTCGCACCTTCTTTACTAGGCCACGCTGACGGTTCAACAGGAATGCGAGTGAAGGCAGAAGTCATCTCTAAGTGATATCGACAGCATATTGTCCTATTATTATTGACAGAACGCTAACAGCGTTCATATGGTAGCGAGACAGCATATCAGCATGTCATACGACTACGTCACAGTGTAGATTGACAACAAAGGTCTGTCGTAGTTCATTGAATATCGAAAGAGCCTATTTTACACTGGCAGTCGCTGCGGTTACAGCAGACGAGTGACACGCTCGTCACGTGATTGAAACGCAGCATGACATAGCTATGAAACATAACTGCATGTGCAGCACCAAATTTACCATAGAAATAGATTGTTTATCTGAAGTTGAGGTTTTATTGTTATCAATTTCTGTGAAATTTACATGGCGAACAGCAAGACAGCAAGTCAGTTACTGCGTTGTCCAACCAAAGTGAGTCATGGCACAAAAAATAGAGAAAGTTAATCAATCAGATCACCCTATCATTGCAGCAGGCTTCAATGAAGAATACTTCATTCTAATCGCTGAAGCACCTGAACTGCCACTGCTGCACAGACGTTACATTCTGTGGCAGAAGAAATTACGATAAACGTCATAACGAGGTCATTTTCGTCATCTGCTGCACAGCACATGAACTGCCAGTGTAAAGCAGGCCTTTAGTGACGGCCATAGAGATAGATACATTTGCGTGTAGGTTATTCTAGAGCGGATATAATCCTATCCCAGCCATTGGGTGCAATGGTAGCAATCGATAGAGATTGACATAGATATTCGTCTCTCTTTGGCTTCTGTGATTGGCCAAGCTAGCACATTGCAGAAAAAGTTGTTATCAGAGAACCCATGAACTCCAACAGTCAGATTGCAGGCAGGCTTGTCAAGTGAAAAGGACGGGTTTTTAACTCAATATCTTTTTCGTCATAAATTCTACAAATGGAAATATTATTCACACCGTTCGACGCTTCCTGGTATAAATCTACTGACTGTGCACGCTTTATGTGGTGTCAATCAATTCAGGCTTGAATTTGCATTATACGTTCAATGGAAAATTGACCTTCTTGCCCGTCGAGACTAGTTCTGGCCGTGACCATAAATATTGAAGAAATTCATCTCTACGAGTCCCAAGCGCGCAGACAAAGCAATTTATCTCCGTGTTCTCACACCATTGACTGCAGATGTTCACCATTCATCAATATTGTGTAGTCATTGAATAGAATTTTGTTGTCTTTAGAAAGATGTTGAAAGAAGTTTGAAAAAGATTTATTGGAGTGATGCTAATAAAACTTACGTATTCTTACGGTACTCCTTAAAGCGCAAGAATGCTGAAGATATCAAACACTGACATACTTGATGAAAAAAAGCGAGAATGTGTCATTTGTGTCATTTCTCTTCTAGTTCACAGACTGCAATAAGGAACATGTCAAATAAGAGCTCTAAAAGAGAAGGCTCTCCTCGTGCCTGATTCATTATCACAATCACATGTTTTCTTGTTGGAAAATTGCGATTTTTGCAAATTTAGTTATTTTCACATTTTTACTACTGTCCAGCAAACACGATAGCGGGAACAAGTTTATCATAGCTTAACTTGAAGATAGGAATGTATACTCCCGAATGATACAGAACGTTGATGTGCTGCACGATTGGAAGGCATGAGAATCGATTGAATTCAAATATTATTTAGGCGGTCTTTTTTTATGATCAGCTCTTTAGCATACAAGCCTATATACCGTCCATTTCATGAATGTCAGCTTTATGGTAGAAATTCATTTATTAATTATTAAATATCTTCCTCATTACAGATAAGCAATCCAATAATTGCAGTTATTGACTGACAGCAATCAGTCAGTTGGAATTATTCGCTACCAATTAATCAATTGTTTTTTCTATGATTTCAATCAATTTGTTGCAACTAATTAATTGCAATTAATTAAGTTGCAACTAATTTCTAATAAACCCTGATAGAAGTATATAGTGACCACAAGTAAATGAATCAAATTTGTCTAGGTGCCACACAGGGATAACAAAGCATCTGTAACTCCTTCATGTAGAATAATCTGTTATTAAAATATTTTTCGCGCTCCAATCCTTGTAATTATGTATTTTATGGCATATTTGCAAATAATATATCCTTACATGTGCTCCCCAGTGAAGAAGAGGAAAAGAACAAGTATGTTTTCTATGCAGAGGCTTTAGTTCAATTTCAAGCGTTTTGCTTTTGTGTAAATTAAATCATTTCTTGCATTTCTGTGACTGTCGTACATCAGCGATTTTTCGTACATGAATTTGCAATTCATAGCTCGTTCCTTTATTTTGAGATATTTCCTTATAATGCATTTTCACGGATAATTTTTTGTGTCATCTACAGTTATAATGTATCGATTTGTATGCGCACAAAATATTCGTAGCATTTCTTACTGCGAAGAGATATGCGAGCACATTTTCCAGCTAGCAATAATTCACTTTTATTGAAAATTGCCTAACAAATTGCTTCGAACTCATTGCAAGATTGCCAGAATATGAAAAAATTATTCAAATGTAATTAATTCTTGCATGATTTGAATTTCAGCTTCATATAATCGGCTAGTACAACGGAGAAGGCACATACTGTATAATCAAAGCAACGGTTTAGACCATTTTCAAAATAATGTGTATATGTTCAAGCAGTTTGTTGAATTTGAACTGTAGATTGAATTGATGTTGGTAATTGAGTAAACTTGTAATGTAAGTAGACCTAGTCGTGTGCTTGTACAGTGTAGATAACTAAGCGTACGACAATTGATGGTAGATGAAGAGTTCCATTTCTTCTGTACATTTCTTAAGATTTTTGTTTTCCATACAATGGTCATTTATACATTCATTATAATCTAACAAAAAGTTATTTATTCACTTTTGTGTTTAGCAATTTGATTTATAAAAGTATTTAATGCTTTGATTGATATCTTACTAGCGACGTTCTACAAATTGTATCAAGGTCACATCATTTGGAACACGCAACCAGTGAAACTGTGCATTGTTAGCAGCACACTACTGAATGTCATTTTTTCAACCATATTATTGAATCTCTATTTTACAACAACAATCTTATAGTATTTTTCATTTACAAAGATTGCATGTACCAGTATTCAGTTTTTTAACGCATTTTTCTTCATTACTGATCAAAACTGTATGGATAAAAATGAAATCACTATCTATTTTCTTTGGATAGTCAACTTTACAGTCGCTACAATCAACTATGTATCGATTGTTTAATTGACTTTAAGTATTTTTGTGAGTTTCATCGTGTTCCTTATGATTATCGTATGTTTTCTTATTGTATATTCAGGCGTTTACGGTTTTTTGTGTACTGTTGCGAATTATGTCTACATTCAGTTTCAAAGAATTTACCTTTACTTCCATACTTTGACATCCTCATAATATATTTCATTTCTGCTAATAAAGCTGCCTCTGACATGCCATAATTTCACTTGCAAACACGAAGTCTGAAGTGTTAGGCCTACATAAAACGATAACTTTATGCAAAAATAACAATACAGGCCGGAAGTATATAAAAGCATTTAAGTAAACGTTTCAAGTAGAATTAATGTCCTCGTTTAAAGCACGTATAGAAATGTGTGCTAGGCCTATGTGTCGATATGTTTGTAATCTGAATTGAAGTTTTAGATACCCTGATTGTAGTAAAGGACCACAACGATGGCAGACGCGCTATAGGTATGCACAGTGCACATGCCAAAATATCATGCAATGACTCTATAAAGTCTAGTGCTCACATGCATGTAGCATGTATATAAACAAAACATGGCAACAAAGAATTCAGTCTTGTTGTTGACAACTCTTTGCAACTTTCTATGACATAATAAATTTCTTCTAAAAACTAATAAAAAGTATTTATTGTTGTTGATGTTTTTGCTTTTTATTTCTTTCAATTTTGCAAACATGCAACCGATTTTCTAGGGATGCTACCGAAGAAATGAACAAAGAATTGAAAATTGTAACTAAAGAATGCAATGAGCCGAAAATAGAAGACACGCTCACCCAAGAGAATATTTCAAATTGTGCAGTTTTCATTCAAGATGAATTCCGCAATGGAAACTTAAGCGTTTGTAAAGATGTTCAGTGTGGCGATGAGTGCGTCTACAATGCTAATGATTCGGAGTCATGGTAACTTGAATGTCATGTGTCTCGTAGTTGGCAAGGTTACTAAAGTTTCACTTTTTCTTCACTGTTCAATCAGTTTTAGCGTCGGTAGATTGGACAGGGCGATTCCCTACATGAACTTTATCTAAATAGGTTTAAGCACGGCTGGTACTTATACAACTGTCTGGCTCAATAACCACTGCATTTTCAGGTTGAACAAATGCAGAAACATGATGAAAATTGATTATGGTAATCAATCAATATCCTGTAAGAATCAATTTAGTTATATGAGATATGATCATTCGTGTCACATGCTCAAAAAATGCTGTGATTCCTTGCGAGGGAGAGAGAGACAGACAGAGGGAGAGAAAGCTGACTGCCCTCTCTGGTGCCACTCGCGCTATGGTCGGCAAAAAGAAAAAATTGAAGTTCGAGGAGACCCGGGTTTCGCAGTCTATGTCAATCCCCGATAATTTAATCACTTTAATCATATAAGATATGATCATTCATAGATAGACAGAGAGCGAAAGAGAGAGAGAGAAAGATAGGGGGAGAGAGAAAGAAAGAAAGTGTATGTGTGTGTGAGAGAGAGAGATAGAGAGGGAGAGAAAAAGTGAGAGAAAAAGTGAGAGAAAGAAAGGAAGAGACAGAGAGAGAGAGAGAGAGAGAGGGGGAAGGGAGAGACACAGAGAGATAGCTGTGTCGCTTTGGAATTCTGGAGCTTTGAAAATTACTGTTGAATAGGTTTGAAGCAAGAAAAGTATGTAGCAGTAAGGATAAAGCAGGCTAAATTTCAAAACCTAGAAATTAGAAGCATATTGTTCATGTATGATTGTGTTGAACGTTGATGATTGACGGAATCATATAATGGTTAAATATATCTTCCTGTCCCCTGATTTTAAAGAAATGAGTATCTTCTCCAGATAAATTGTCTCTGAAAGCTGCAACACGTACAACGATTTGCTACACCTACATGTAGTTCTGTTTGAAGAAAGAATTGAAGCACCATTCTTCCTTACCTAAATTTTATGGCGCGCCACCGACATTAGAATCAAACTTATCTCAGAATGTCACGCGTTCACGTGTTCACCGGAATATTATTTCATTTCCTCAAATATCTGCGTTTTTGTTTAATTTTTTGATGGCTGCTTGTCCGTGTTCACTAAATTGATCTATTTATCAATTTCAGCCTATCTGACGTCAACAATTGGGTAACGGAGATGGACACTGTTGTCAAATCTTTAGAGAGGACTGACCTGCCCCCACATGTGTATCAAGAAGCCATTGAGCGCTTTGACACTTTATCCTCCGAGTTAGAAGAGAAGACGGCGACTCTTGAAGCGCTGCCAGAGTTGCTTGATGAATTACTATCCGGAGCACCTGTGGAAGAGAAACAGAAACACCAAGAGCAGCTGGATGCTGTCATGAAGGCCCACAAGGACTTGTCATCCGTAACAAAGCGCGTGGAGGAGAAAAGTAAGTGAATGAATGGTGCATCTCCTCCATGTGATAAAGTGGCAGGATAGGTCAGTTGGTTGAGCACAGGGCTTCGATGTGGAACGTGGATTCTCAGAAATTGATTGAATCTAAATTCGTTGATGTCAGTTAATTGATTGCTCAGCAATTCCAATATTATTTAATTGATTGAATTGATTGCTTAGTAATTCCAATATCATTTAATTGATTGAATAGATTGCTTAGTAATTCCAATATCATTTAATTGATTGAATTGATTGCTTAGTAATTCCAATATCATTTAATTGATTGAATAGATTGCTTAGCAATTCCAATATCATTTAATTGATTGAATTGATTGCTCAGCAACTCCAATATCATTCAATTGATTGAATTGATTGCTTTCACTGTTCGTGCATTTTCAACTTTTTTTCTGTTAGCAGAAGAAAAACGACTGTTAATATCATATTTGAGGTCGTAGATTACGAAAATGATGCTTATTTTTGATTATTTTGAATTCTTCAACTCTTATTTAAAGTTTTGTTATATGGAAAATTATAGAAAAACGTAAATTTAGGCCTATAAGCATTATCGTGCTGTATTCAATAAAGGTGTTTACTTAATAATGGGGTGTCTATTCAATAAAGGGCTCTCGTAGTTAGCAAAGTTTATAAAATTCAGCGGAATTACTAATATTGTGTTTATATGTATTCATATCAACATAATAAACTAATTTCCAGGTCCACTTTTGTACCTTAATTTCGTATTTTGAGTTATCTGACTCACTGTACTTTGTACTAAATAAACTAATTCTAAACTAATAAACTAATTTCCAGGTCCACTTTTGTAGTAGTTTGAACCTTTTTTTCGTATTTTGAGTTATCTGACTCACTGTACTTTGTACTAAACTTTGACACAGGGAAATGAATGATTTTGCTCTATGAGTTGATGTCATGGGAGCACTCATGATTGGTGCATGCGAAACTTGAGGATTAGGCGCCGAACACAATAGCAGAGTAACTACTGCAAAAAACTTGACTGCATCATGTCAGGGCGCTCTTGCAAACATGATAAGAACCAGTTCTGCTATATTTGTGGTCGACATTTGAGTAAAACATCACGACGTTATTCTATTGCTCTCTCTCAACGATAATTTAGCAACGGTGCATGATTTATACTTTGGATTGAAAATAACACAAGACGTCGGAAAGGTGTGAGCTCCTGAATACTCCTGTTTCAACTGTTACTCTACTTTACTGGGTTGGATGAATGGTACGCGTAGCCGAATGCCTTTCGGTATTCCCAGAGTTTGGAGAGAACAAAAAGACCATCATTCTGACTGCTTCTTCTGTCTCGCTAAGGTAGGTGGAGCAAGGTCAAAACCTTTTTATCCCGACTTATGGTCAAGTAGAGCACCTGTACCCCATACTGAATCTTAGCCAATACTGAATCCACCCTTGGTTGAAGTTGACAATAGCAGCAGTACATTAGATAAAGTACCTGTATTACACGATGAAAATTCGCGAACATCGACTCAAAAGGTTAGTGCAGGGATTTTCACAGGACCACAGGTAGATGAAATTGTTGACAACGATAGATTTGAGAATGCCCTTACTTCTGACGAGCAAGAATGTTTGACGTACATTCTTGAGGTATTTAGAAATATGCTAGTTCCAACCGATGTTGTTACCGTAAGAGAAAAAAGAGGATTGGTGGATGCAATGATTCGGCATTTTCAGAGACTGGAGATAAATTATAGCCCTAAACTGCATTACCTTGGTTTGCACTTGCCAGAACTGTTGTCTCGACAGGTTCAAGTCAGTGATCAGCATGGTGAAAGACTGCATCAGACATTCAAGGTGTTTGATACTCGCTATTCAAAAAAATCTCTGAGAAAAATTTTACTGGACTATATTTGGATGAATGTAATTTGATATGTTGAATGATGACAGATCATCACAAGCCTTATGGAATTGTTTTCTTTTTCTTCATGTATATCTATGAGCGTTCATATAAACATTTCATTAAAATGCAGTCTCACTACTGAAATATACTACTCATAAGATATAAACTAATGACGTTATCTACATAGTACATGTATCATTGTCTTAGAATGAAGTACCATCTCTTCTATGCTCATCAATGAATCCAATACAATCATTGTAGCTCCATAAATTAATATAAATTACCTCCATTGTCCCTCTTTGCTATTAATTGAGTAATTATCCGACAAGTAGTACTTGATCATGAATTAGAAGCTCGCACAGAAGACTCTATTATCTGGACAATTGTTTTGTTT
Source organism: Prostheceraeus crozeri (assembly GCA_907163375.1). Lineage (NCBI taxonomy): Eukaryota > Metazoa > Platyhelminthes > Polycladida > Euryleptidae > Prostheceraeus > Prostheceraeus crozeri. The sequence continues at coordinate 78,619 of CAJQUW010003697.1, read as the reverse complement.
CTCAATATTCCACTACTAGCACGGAAGCCTGTCTTTGACAGTAGTACGTGACACGCGCGCACACTTGTCTAATATCTAGTTCATTCATTATTCACCAATTATTGCCATCACTTTAGAGTCATCCGCGTGGCGTCTTTGGTTTCTAGAATGGAAGTTTCGTATCTATCCTTAACTTCGAAGTGGCACATCGTAGACAACTTGCTCCTTCTCGAATGGACAATTCGTATATTGGTTACTAATAGAAATGGCAAACAATAAGCTGAGCTGTCAGAAGAGGACACCAGACCCAGTGAGTGAGTGGCGTGCGTGCTGAGATATCACTTCGCACACACCGAAACACACATCGCTGTCTGGCTACATTTCAGTGTAATGCACTATGCAGAGAGGAATGCTGAGAAGAGGATGATGAAATCATCAAGTTCCGCGATGTGCCGTCGATTTCGAATGTATCACACTTCCATTAAACCGAAGCAGATAAACACAATGTTTAATTATTTGATTATAACAAATATCAAGGTCATCTGTCAGGTGTCCAATCTCTGCTTATGGGATTCTTCAACCTATAAATTGATTAATTCCCTATTGATTCTGCATTTCCAGATTCTATTAATTGATTGAAAAGAGAAATTGAATGCAATCACTTTTTGATGATCCCTGGTCAGTTGGTTGCGGTTAGGTCCTCGGTACGATACAGGGACTATTAGAAATTGATTGCAATTAATTTCTCTTTTCAATCAATTAATTGTCTTTGAAAATTCTATGCCATTAATTAATTTTAATTGGAAGCTGTGCAATCGATTCATTGACATCAATCAATTTTTGATATTCCCTGGTACGGAAGTGCAGAAGTCCTTCCGTCAGCGGGAGATGTACAGTAATTCTTTGAGTATAGCGGCTCCTACAATGGGTTAGTAGCCTTAACCTGTTAACAGTTGTCAATGTATGATAGATTTCTGCCTCAGGTGTAGCAGGGTGGCATATATAATCATAAACAGTGATATGGAGCAACTAGCAAGTTTCCAACTACTCTTCTTCTCCACCTCACTGCACCATACATCACTGCTCATATGTAGTTACTTTATTCGCACTTAAATCCATCTAGGAAATTGCGAGTGAAAGGGACATGTTATTTAGATGAGGCTACGTTTGAAAGCATTCTTGCTGGCCTACCAGCAGGATCTACATGCTTGGAGAATCTATTATGTAACTTAATTCTATCAGCATGTTGATGACTTTCTATTATTGGAGGCTATAGAATTTCATCCGTAAATATAGGTAATGTATAAGATCCCTCCGACCAGCAATATAGCATGACAGTTATTGCAGCTTTAGTACCGCTTTTCCGACAAATAATAAGGTGTAGTATCAATATGGTTATTGAATGCACATTAACGAATGACCCTTTGTCGATGTCTTGATCTCAGAAAAATTGGTTTAGACTATTGTTCGTAGTGGCCAGGAAAGGACTGCTTTAATACAAGCACGTGGAAGGCGAATTGCATTCTGGATTGGATTAATGAGCAGCACTCGCATGAAGTTGCTCAATATCGGATGCGACATTAAGTGGGTGCAGAACATAATCCGCCCTCCAAGTGCCTGTGTTAAAGCAGTGCCTTCGTAGCTAACTCAGGCTGTTAACATTTGATGCGATGGCCTTGTGGTTAGAGGGTATGCTTCCACGTCCTATAGCTCCAAGGTCGCTGGTTCGAACCTTCCCCCGACTGATGGGGACCAACAGGCCGAAGCATGTCTGTTGGTGGCTACATTTGTTGAGATTCGATAAATTTCAGAAAATTGAAAAAGTTCAAAAACATTTTCATTGCACTGTATTCTTTATACAATGCATGGTGTATTCGCGATATGAACGAAATTAATGCAGATGAAGTCAAATTGTCATGCAAAAAAGTACGTCACTTCTCCAACCACGTGCGACTGAGGTCAATTTTGCTTTTTTTATGACATTAATAAATATTACTGAGACATTGTAGTTAAATTCAACAATCTCCAACAGGATTATGACGTTGGGAGGTGTTATCTTACACCTTGAGCCCACAAGAGAAATTGGGCACAAAAAGGTTCCCGATGATCAGATAATAAGTAAGGTGTATTATTGTTATTTAAATAATCAATATAAAGATTATATAATAAATTAATAAAAATTAATATAATTATAATTATTTGAGCAATTTCAGTATATTTGTAATTGTAATGACTGAATAATTTGAAATAGACATAAAGACACAATATTCTATTGGATACATTCCTGCAGCATGGATACGACAACAAATACCTCACTCCGGACTTAGGGAAATTTTGAATTTTTTATTGAAATTGTATGTTTTGCTTGTTAAATTGAAGCCGTCATACTTCATCAAAATCGTCTGTGAATTTTCGCTCAATGCATCTCAAAAAAATTATGAAAGCATTTTTTGAATGCTTAGAATTGTTGGCCCATCTCGGATTGTTGATGGCATTTCGAATATAGGGAAAATGAATTGATTTCTTGCGATTACATTCTGATTCCGAGTGAATATTCTGAATCAATTCTCATTAAAAGTACTCACTTTGAACATCATTCTTTGTAATATCACTTAAATTAGCAATTAAGTACATTCCATGACATTCTTAGGATTGTAGCGCAATTTCAATGCTAATAACTTGTAGAAATGATCTTAGTGCAGTTCATATTTATTTATCTCACACCTTTGAATTTTTGTTTTGCAGTTCCAACAATGAATGACGCGTTGATATTCAAGCAAGAAGCGGATCGTCTAAAGGAGGAGCTAGAAACCAAGAAAGAAATCGTTCACAAGCAAGAGCCCGTCGATGACAGCGAGACTGCTCGTGCTCTTCTTGCAGAGCATGAGTCCCTCGTTAAAAATCTTAACCAAGAAATTGCACCTGGTATCAGCGCAGATATTAACCGTGGGAAGAGTCTTGGTGGCGACGGAGCTGTTCCTAAATTTGTCGAGAATGTGGTGGAAGAATTAGAAAGTGATTGGAAAGAGGTGAATGAGGCAGCAGATCGAAAGTTGAAAGACTTGCAAGAACAAGTTGAACAATGGGAAAATTTTGAACAATCAGCGAATGCCATAAATGACACAATCGCTAAGGCAGAAGATAATCTGAAGCGTTCCCAACAAGGTGCAGGATTGGAAGCGATACGAAATGATGTCAAAACCAAAGATAGTCTTCAACAAGATCTTGCCAAGCTTCAACCAGCTATTCAGGAAATTGAGACTCTTGCTAAGACTTTGAAGTCCACTGCAACTCCCGAGAAGCAGGCAATGATTGAAAAGCAAATGTCATCGATGAAAAAGCGCTTCGATGACGCTGAAGAAAGCTTACAGGAAAAATTGGCTGAGCTGAACGCGAGAGAAGAAGCATGGACGAAATTCAATAATGCTTCAAACGACTTTGCTGATTTCTTAAATGCTAAAGAAAAAGAACTTGATGAGCTGGAAAACGACAAATCTTTATCTCCTGCCGAAAAGCATAGGAAAGCAGCAGCAATTGCATCTGAAGTACAGGAAGCTGCAGACAAGTTACAAGATCTTGACACGCAGCTAAGTTCTCTGACAGCTAATTCTCCAAGAACCAAAGAGATCAACGCAGCTAAAACTAAAGTTGGAAACCTTCGCAAACAGTATGAGAAGATATCCAAAAAGGCTGCAGATCAAGATATCACCTCATCAACCAATCTGAAGCGTTACGACAAAAACAAAGAGCTTGCCGAGGAATTGGAGGAATTCTTAGATTCAGCAGAGGAAATAATGAAGGCAGCAGATAATGACTGTGAGTCTTTAGAGGAAGTCGAGGACTTGATAGACAAAATTGCTGCATTAAAACAAAAACGAGATGCTCTTCGCCCAACATTTGAAGAACTTGACGAATTGGCAGACGCTTTGCCCGATGAGAAGGACGTACAGAAACTGTTTGAGAAGTTATCCAAACGTTGGGATGATCTTAACGATGATGTTAGCAAGAAAACGGATCAGCTGCAGGAGTTGAAAGATGATTGGGACAATTTCAATAAAGGTATGGACGAATTTGAAGATGAAGTTGAAATAATGGCAACTCATGTCGACAAAAGGCTTCAGGCTTCAAAGGATGATGTTGAAAGTCAACTCAATCACGCTAAGACAGCTCAAGAGCAACTGGCTGCTAAAGACAATGCCCTTCAAAAACTACAATCTTGTGTTCAGAAAATGAATCCAGCGATCTCTGATGTAATACGATCGAAGCTGGCTTCTCGACAAAAGGAAGCACATGATAACTTAGAGCGTCTGAACAAATCTCTGAATAATAACATCGCCAACCTCAGTAGTGCTGTAGGATTTAGAAAAGAAATGACATCTCAGTTAGACGAATTCATTAGTTGGGTGGAGAAACTAAGGAAAAGAAACTCCAAATTCGACAAAGTTCAAGATTTTGAGGTGGCTGATGCACTCGGTAAACTGAAAAATATCGACTCCGAATTGAAGGCTCGTGATTCTAACTTCCTCGACATAATGAGTAAGAAAGAGGATTACTGCAAACAATTCAGTGATACTGAAAGTCGGGCTGCATATAAGCGGTTTGAAGACCTAGAAATCAACTTCAAGCAATTGGAAGACATGGTAGAGGCACGATGCGAATTATGTGAAAAATGGATGCCTTATAACCAGAGCAAAGAGGAAGATTTGAAGCGTATAGAAGCTCTTCAACGCTTAATGAGCTCTGCAGACTTCTCTGAGGAGGATGTACCAGGTGCTCAAAATGAATTGAGCTCTATTCGAGACGATCTTACTCGTTGGAAGAAGCAAACTGGTGATTTCGAAGAGTTGATATATCGAGCGAAGATGACGATTTACAATCAGAGAAATCGGGACGCTGATATGGACATTGAAGCAGAAATTCAAAGTGCACTTGCAAAGTCTGAACAGCTGATCTCAGATTTAGATTCTAAATCTCAACAATTCGAAGAGATTTCACAAGAATGGCAAGACATCTCCGCACAAAGAGATGAAGTCCTACAAAGTCTTGCGAACGTGGAAAACAGCCTCCAAAACCTTAGCTTCACGCCGACAAACAACAAAGGTCTCAACAGTCTCGAGTTGCAGTTAGAAATGATTGGTCAAGATCTTCATCGGTGTGAACGAAATGTTGACCAGTTATGCGCTAGATGTCAATCATTGGCAGACAGTGATCCTGGCAAGGCCATCGCATCTCAAGAATGTGCTAAATCAGTTGAACAATCACGAGATCGTCTACGCACTTTACATCAGGATAAGCAGCAGCATCTCGAAGTTCTGTCTTCCTTGTGGAGTCAACAAGATGATCTTGAGCATGAAGTAACATCGACCATTATTAAGGCACAAGCGATGGCTGAAGCAGCGATTGGAGGCGATCTAAAACAAGGTCTCACTCCCAGTCGTTTGACCAGAGCCATTGAGCAATTGAGGAACGCTGAAGCGACTTTGGCAAAGCAACAGGTACAACTCGATATGTACCAGACAAAATCTCAGCAAGTAATAAAGGCAGGACAGAAGTTTCGAGATTTTGATAAAACTGAATATCAATCGCGAGTCAAATCAAAAGTGCAAAGCTGGCACGAACTGGAAAAGCGCATAGCGGATTGTCTTCATAATCTTGAAGGTCAGCAGACTTCGTGGGACAATATCGAGCAATGTGCAGAGGAAATTCGACAGTGGCTGGATGAATCTAAAGACAAACTATCCAGCGGAGGTCCTAAGATTTTAGATGCAAATGCAACCATGAACAAACTTGAAAAATTTAAACGTGAATTACCTCTTTTTGAAAGACAACATGAAGATCTTCGCAAAAAAGTTAAGCAGCTAGAGAAAACCGCCGGTCAAAAGAGTATTCCTGCCCTTGAGGAGCAAGACGAGGAATTGGTTGAGGCATTCAAAGTTACCAAGCAGCAAGCTGAGAGAGTCGCAGATCAACTTCATGACTTTTCCAATCAGAAAAAGCGCCTGTCTGATGAAATAGAGGACGCAACGCAGAAGCTGAATTCTATTCGCGATCAAGTCAATCCGTGTGATGACCTCTCTGGCTCTGATGAACAGTTGCTTGACCGCTTGCAGCGTGTAAATGCTGCAGTAGGATCTTTGAAAGACATGGAGCCATGCCTATCAGACATAGAAAGTCTTCAGAAGGATTTGTCAGCGAGACATGACAACCCACAAGTCCATAATCTCGCTCAACAAGCCACAGCACTTGCTGGAAGATATGAAACACAAGGCGAGAGAACAGAGAAGATTAAAGGGGCGTTAGAAAACGCTCTACGACAAAGGCATGACGATACGGCAAAAGAGAGAGATAATCTAATGGCGGAGATAGTTGACAAACTTGCTTGGGCTCAAGACGTTACTGGGGATCGCTACAGTGTGGAAGCCAGACTCGCGGCAATAGATGAATTGTCTGGCAAACTGAAAGATATTGAAGAGAAGTCATCAACCTTGGCTAAGAAGAATGCTGCACTTATGAATAGAAAAGTAGCTGATGTAGAGCCTGTAGATGAGGAAGTCATGACTGCACAAGTGAATAATATGGTGAAAAGCGCAAGACAAGCTCAAGAACAACTTTCCGCAACTTCTGAACAACTATCTGATCATGAAAATATACGAGAGCAGTTCCTTCAGTGGATCAAAAACACGGAGACAAAATTGAAAAAAGAGCAAGTACCGCAGCCGAGTCTAAATGGAAAGGAACAGCTGCTAAAATCCTTGCGTGTAATAGAGAAAGATGTATCTCAACACCAATCGGATTTTGAGGAGATCATGCATGCTGCCAAGCGGTTCAAAGAGCAACTCAAGGATTATAAGCAAGAAGAAGCTGCTCGAGATGTATCTGAAAGATACAACCGACTAGAGGCGAGTTTGAAAAGTGGTCTAGTTCAAGCTGAAATGGATGTTGAAGCTCACGCTGACTTTGATCTACAGCTACGAAAGACAACTGAATGGATCGCTGACAAGACTTCACGACTGCACAATGCCACCGCTTCATCAAAAGATGAAAAGGAAGTTGTCCAGAAAAAGTTGAAAGAGTTGGAGGATCTTATCGCCTGTAAAACTGAAGGGCAAGCTTTGGTCACATCCACTGTTCACGCCGGCGAATCTCTATTCGGGCAAACTTCAACGGAGGGCAGAGATACAATTCGAGCTGATCTTAGAAGGCTTCGAACTAGCTGGAATGATTTCACAGAAGAACTGTCTGAGGCAAAATCTAATTTGGAGTCGAATCTAGGTCAGTGGTCGACCTATGATGAAAGTTTGGCCCAATTCATTGCATGGGTATCTGATACAGAGGCTGCAATGGAAGAAGATTCTGAGCCGGCCAATTCGCTGTCCGAAAAACGGTCCAGACTTCAACAATGCAAGAACAGACTCCAAGACGTTGTTAACCATGAAGGACAGTTGGAAAATATCGTCGATAAAGCTCAGAGTCTTATGTCTGAAGAAAGACAGGAGGAGTTAGACATGCTGCGCTCTCATTTTGAATCGATTAATGAAGCTGCGAAAAGAAACGTCCGATCCTCTGAAGCAGAGGTAGCAAGACATCAACAGTATCAAGAGGCAGCTCAGGCATTGTCCGACTGGTTGAGCATCGCGGAAAGTAAGCTGGAAGCTGCATCTGACGCTTCATCGGACAAACATGCTTTGCAACTGAAATTGGACAAAGTGGAGAGTGTAAGAGCGTCTCTTCCTGAAGGCAGAGCCAAAGCTGACTTAGTACAAGCTATGTTGATGGAAATGGACGATGATAACAGCCCAGAAGGACAGCAAGCTCTAGCTTCAGAAGTAGAAGAATTGGGGAAAAGGTATACAGCCATATGTAACGGCGTCAACACCCTCTCAGGATCACATGGGGATAAGCTCTCTGAATTGCAAGGAATTGAGTCCACACACGATCAACTGATGCAATGGGTGAAAATCGTGGAACCTACTTTGAAGGAGGACATTATGAAAGCTACCCGTAGCGAGAAAGAAGAGCGACTGCATGAGCTTGAGCAGCTGCTTGAAGATGTGAAGGGAAAAGAAAATGCTGTAGATAATTTTAAAGAACATTTAGACAGCCTTGGCCAGTTTGATCCTCGACTTCAATCCAAAGGACAAACGTTGAGCAGAAAGTTCGATGACATAAAACGTAAGTCTGAAGAACAAGTAGCAACATGGCAGAAATATGCAAACGATCATAAGATCTTCGACGATAAATGTCAGGAATGTTCTCAAATATGGAGCGCTTTGAGTACTGAGCTGGATCAGTTAACAAGCCCCGATTCTGCCACAGCTTCTAAATCAGACAAGGAGGGCTTGATTGAGCGTCGAAAAGCAGTCGAGGACATGATCTCACGTCTAGATAATTATTCTCAAGCTTTACATGAAGCTGTATCCTCAGCAGAAAGAATCTACCCATCCACGTCCATCACCGGCCGTGACGATATTCGCTCTGATCTGAAACGCTATAGAGAGCAATATGAAAGTGCAATTGAGGCTCTATCATCGACAGAGAAGCATATAGATGACAATATTTCTTCAATACAAAATGTTGATGCGGCTGGACGCAATTTTGAACAGTGGCTACTTGGTGCTGAAGAAACATTGGAGAGTTTAGCAAATATCAGCAACAGTATCGGCGGAAAGAAGGATCAGCTACAAACATTGAAGGTAAGTATCATTTTCTGGTTTAAATCTGTCAGCGTTTTATAGTTGACATGCTTCCGTACGAGCATATTACGAAGTTCAAGTTGAGCAAAGAAAGCACATGTAATTTTATCACCCTAATAACCTGACATTCCATTATCTAAAAAGTGCGTGCAGCGAGGTCAAGTGTGCGCTGTTCGAGAGCAACACAGAGATAAATTGCTTTGTCTGCGGTGTTTGGTCTAGAGATGATATTTTTTTGATACTGATGGTCACGCCAAGAACAAGTCTGGGGTGCAGAAAGATCAATTTTCCATTGAACGTAATGCAAATTCATGCCTGAATTCTGACGAACTAAATCAATGACACCACATTGCACCTACACAATCAGTAAATTCTGATCGTGAGGAGTTGAACGATGTGAATAATATTTCCATTTGATGAATTTATCACGGAGAAACATTGAGTCAAAGATAAGCACTTAGCAGATGTTCAGTCTTCAATGTGACAACGACAGCTCGTGTGTTCCCTAATACAACTTTCCTAGCGCATTGCGCGCGCTTGTCCAATCACGTAAGCCAAAGGATCACGACTATCTCCTCATCTCTCTACCAGTGCATACAATGTCTGAGATAGAATCACGTCACCTGTAGAGTGACAGCGACAAACGAATCCATCTCTGTGGAGAGCAAGCATCATAGACTTGAAAACAGTTCTCGATTTGAGCAAATTCGGACGTCTAAACACCTATTTGAAGTTATTTTCATTTCTGTCATATATTTATATTCTATATAATGTTTGTAAGAGTTCATAATACGGAGATCATAGATTTTGAATGCCACGTTCGTTCCATTCGTGAAATCCAGCGAGGAAATGACAACTAACGAAGTGACAATAGTGGAGAAAATTCTTCTGAAACCAAGGCACTGCAGCTGCAAGCTTCGACATGTAGCTATAAATATATCGAATATAATAATAATCAAATGTAATTAATATGTATCGAATAAAGATCAATGTTAATGGCAAATTTCGAAAATGATAATATTACAAATCATGAAGACTAATAAAGCAGAATTGTGAAAGTTCCAAAACCAAAGACATTTGAGGAGAGAATTGCGTTCTTTCTGGAATCACATGTTGGTCAAATTGGATAATTGCAAACAGGCTATAAGTAGCAGCAGTTTAGGGGTGCGAAAATAACTGGGAAGATATAAAACACATGAAATATATAAAAATCTAATATGTACAAATGCAGCAAAATACAATATGCACGAACGTTCAATGAGCGGCATTGTCAAGATATAAATTATATAGCTATTAGTCACAAGTATTTCATTTTTGAAATATTCTGTCAATTGAGTGGAATTTTTGATAAAAAATCAGAACTTCGTGCTCTTATCAGGAGGATTCAAATCAAAATATCAATTTTTGTAACTTGATTTGTATATATGCAGCAGTAATAGAAAACCCAAGTTTTGCATTACCCACCCAAGGTCCAACCTTGCCTAGAATCACATGTTTATAATATCTACACATCTTCGTTCAGATGCTAACTGCTTCTTAAACCATCTTTTCTTCAGGCATTATCTCAGGACATCTCTGGAAGAATGCACACTTACGAGTCTCTCATGGACAAAGCCAAAGCGGTGAATGATCCAGAAGTGGCAGGCAGACTCGAAGATCTGGGCAAGCGTTATCGTCAGCTGGCATCAGAGACAAAGCAAAAACAAATGCAAACAGATCAAGCATTAACTGAGCATCGCACTTTCCTTGCTGACAATGAAGAATTTAGTCAATGGTTATCGACAATGAACGAAAGGCTTGAGAATCATTCTCGGATTGAAGGCGATCGTTTAGCTTTGGAAACCCGTTTAGCAAAATTGAATGAACTAACCGCCGAGCTTCCCGATGGGTCTGATAAGTTGGCGGCTCTGTCTGAGTTGTCAATGAAAGTTGCTGCCAATTTAAGTTCTCAAATGGCTCAAGAAGACGCAGAGAGCATCAAGGATCTGGAGAAGCAGCTCCGCGCTCTTCAGATTGCTTCAGTGGGATCCGTAAAGGCAATGGATGACGCAATCAGGCGTCTTGAGGCATTTGATAACTTGCATGCCGAAATGAGCCGCTGGGTCAAGCAATTGGAGCAGCAACTCCGTAACACTGAAACCAGTCGCGCTTCTGTGGATGACAAGAAGCGACTAATCGAAAAACTGACCAACCTCGAAGCGGAACTCCTGTCGAAACGTGATGAATTCAATGATTATCTACAAGAAGGTGACGCCGTCTTTAACCTATCAAAGGAGGCCAGAGTAAAATCCGAAGTTGGTCTGGTTCGACAGAGACGCAATCAAGTTGAGAATACCATTCGTGAACGTCTGGCGAAAGCCATGAAGGCTGCTGGAATTCATAACGAATACGACACAAAATTCAATGGATTCCTCGGTAAAGTTAGCAACATTGAGGAAGAATTGCAAACTTTGCAAGAGGATCGAGTCAGCGGAAAGGATGAAGCAGAGCAGCGTTTAAGGGAACTTCAAGGAGTGCGTGAAGATTTTGCCACTGCAGCTCAAGCATTGGATGAAGCAGAAGCAATTGCTGAAAAGTTATATCCCGACACGTCTGGGCCAGGAAGAGAAAAGGTTCGTCAAGAACTTGGTCGAGGACGGGAACGTCTAGATGACCTTGAACAGGATGTGGAAGAGGAAACCAGTCGCTGCCATGACTATCTAGACCACAGAACTGGCTTTGAAGAAAAGAAAAGTCAATTTCTTGATTGGATGGATGAAATTGAAAAACGTTTGAAAAGTCACGATGTAACGCTTGATACTTTAGACGAGAAAAAGAGCGCTGCCGCTGAAATTCGGGCTCTCAACCAGGAAGTGCTTGCTAATAGTCGTTTGATGGAGAAGAGTTTGGAGCGCGCATACTCTCTTCAACAAGCTGGAGATAACAGCGAAGCCGTGAATGAATTCATTAATGTTGTTCCTGCCAGATTCAATGCAGCAAAGAGTAAATCCAAGGTAGGCCGGTTGAAGTGAATTCTGCATTTGCATAAATGCGTGGGTGAAGTTGTTTGGTGAGTTCCCTGATTTTCATTATTAAGCAAAGTTGAGTCAAATGATTCCCTAACGCAAGATGTTACTCCTCTAATGCCGATGCACTACTGTTACGGTGCATATCCCTGCACAGGTATGTGGCTGAAGCTATTAGATTAGAGCTACAAAAAAACAAGTTGATGTGTGTGCATTGTGCACGTTAATCAATGTGAGGAAATTTCAAATTTTCACGCACATTGGAAGCAACTAAATGAACTTAATAAAGCTATAATTTTGTAAAATTAAGTGTCAAAATGAATTGATAATGCGTTCGTAAATGTGTATATCTGCTGATGTCAGAACGAAGAGAGTGAATGTCTAGAATGCGATATCATAACTCCCCCTGAGATTGGGAAGTCTAATTTGTGATTTAATTACTTAATTATTGAAATACGTGTGCGTCACTGCTTTAATAAACCTGAATAGAACTTTCAAGAGAATAGTTAACTATCTATATATGCTGATCTATACATACTGATCCATATGCTGACTATTCTGATCAGCAATAGTTAACTTGCTGACAAATATTTCACAGGCACTACTGCAAATAATCATGTAATCAATGATCGGTTATTTAGAATGATTTTTATCCCGATTGCATAGAGATAAAGTAATCGACATCGTCAGTAAAGATGGTAAAGTAAACAATCAGATAAACTTTCTCACCCGTGCCGCAGACGGGTTTCAGGTCCAACTATATAGTGCACACTCAGGGATTCTAGTTTTCTAGAAACATTGAAGAAGAGAATTAAAAATGTAAGTGGTTTAACTTCGCGCACATAATCCGAAAAAACTTCCATTAATGTTAAGCTCTATAGAGTTTTCTTATATAAAACGTTTATTGAATTTACATCTCTTTCATATATCTATGCAGCTTTTATGATAAATTTCATATATCTAGATATGACACCAATTATCAAAATGAACGCTAACATCCTATCTTCCCGACCTCACCTCGTCTGACCAAGATTCGAACGCAATTCGAACTAGCCGCCTGTCTGGCCGCGTGGATAGACCATCAGTTTAATCTTCTACCTGACTTGTGCTCGAATATTGGTCAGACGAGTTGTGGTTGAGAAGATTGGGTGCTAGCGTTCATTTGGACATAGTTCGTTGCATATTTATGTTAATCATCACAAACCCAGAGTCAACTGTTCACTGAAACATTCTATAGCATAGTGAATGGATAATTAGAGTTGAAACAAATCCAAAATTCTGGCATAGAAATCAGCACGAAGCTACATAAAAAAGTTCAAATCTCAAAAAATGTGATGCGCTTCTAAAAACAAGCGGTTATGCCGAATAGAAAATTTATAACTTTGTGCGTTTGCAACCTCTCCAGCTTACAAATATATATAAAATATTATTCGGAATTAAAAATTATTCATTGGAAGCTTATGTCTTCGTTTATAGGTGCATTTAACAATTTTGTCTATAAAATCAAGTGAATTCCTCTCTTTATTGAATAACATAGTCCTATTATATATAAAACTCGAATTTCAAAACACTTTTTAATGGAGCTTTATTATAATTTCGAAGGGTTTCAGCATGAGGTTACAATATTCCCCATCCCTGCCCAAATTTGCATAAAATCGGCTGGGCATATCAGAACTTTGGCCAGCCATCCCTGTGTAATCATTTAATGAACTAATATTCTCATCGGTAGACAGTGAATCAAGATTACATCAATTTGAAGTTTAGAAATTTTTTCTTGCTATTTCTTGTGTGGTAAGATTAAAGAGTTGTTGTTTCAAGACTTCCTTTGCAACTGTTTCATTTTTGTATTCTTTGATTCTCCTTAATTTTCAGGAAGACAGTAAGTTATACATTCTAAAATTGATCATCTGTCATTGAATATAGATGGTCATGTTTACTTCTGTCTTCCTCAGAATATGGTGCAGAAAGCTGAACAGAAAGCTGCGGAGGCGCAGCAATATCAAGACGCTCTCAATGAGTCTGAGGACTGGATCACGGCTGCCAAACAACGCATTCAGGAAGCGACCGAACCTGTGGGCGATCGTGCTGCTCTCAAGGCAAAATTGGCAAAGTTAGAGGAGATGGATGCCAGACGTGATGAAGGGGAGCGATTAGTTCAAGATTTGAAAATGGCCGCCAAAAAGGTTGCTGCAGCGTCCGGAGATAAGGGTAGGTCACTGGATAATATTAGCGATAATAGAAAGCTTTGTGCCTCAGTTGTAGTGCATGGATCACTAATTCGGTCCAATATGAAAAGCTGTTTCGATGGCACTTATCTATCTTAAGACGAGCAGAATGCTTGGTAAAATTGTATCGTGACTTACATGCCTACTTTAGATGCTCTTTCGTCCTTCGTTAGCGTCATCTCTGTTGAGGGCTCAGCTTCGCCAACAGCCATGGTCATGTTCATCACATGCAGCGCTAGTTGACATGCCACGCGTAAACCCCGCGCGGTCCCACAAAATATTTTGAAATGAAAATGTTGAATGCAATTTTACGCAGCATTTCAAGACGTAGGTATTTTCGTTTCTTCAGCAGAAATAATTCTAAGTCCCATTAAAATTCGGGGATCTATTTATATGTTCTGTCAAGGTGTTTCTATTAGTTCTTAAAGTATACCAGATTATTGCATAGTTGTAGAATCGTATTCAGAATCCCTCCCATATTTGATAGAATTCATTCCCGGGAAAATCTTAATAGAGAGAGATTCTATCGCGGATATCTTTGATCCTTAATAATCTGGCATACTTTATCACGGATAGAGGATCGCTATACGATTCTCTAGGACGTGAAATTGTCTGATATATCCCGGAGAATCACATAGCCATCCTCTATCCATTACGTAGAAAAAGATACACTAATTTCGATGAGACTGAAATCAAATCTTCTTTTTAGGAGGAACTGCAGATGCGAAAATGATTACGTTATGAATGAAATGATTCCGAAAAATTTTATCTAGCTCTTGAGCGAAGGAAGATACGGACTGCAAATTTACATAGATCATTTTCTAAGTATTCCACAGCTTTCCACCAATTTTGAATAACATCGGCTGAATACTTCCGTCACAATGAAATTTCAAAAATTTGAATGTAACAGATTTGTCGGATTTTGCACCATTTTCGCTTTGAATGCTTTCAAATATCCTCAGTAAATATCAAAACTATTCGAATTTATAGAGGAATGTGTCAATTTGAACAGAAAATGATTATTTCCTTGTAGATTCCTCGAAGTAAATTCCCTTCGACATTTTGAATAAAAGTAAAAATGATTTCTGAGATAGGGCAAGACATGATAACCATAGTAAAATAATCATCTTTTCGACTTTATATTTGACCTCCACAATGACCTTGAATATCAAAACAATGATGATTTTTTGACCCGTCTTGATGAGAGCTTTCAGTTGGTGCATTTTGTTTTGAATTTGGACCTCTAGTTTCGGAAATAATCAGGGAGAGCTGAGCCCTCCCCCAGCAGGGCAGAGATGTAACCGGTCGCCGGTAGACCGGCCAATACCGGCAGAGACGGTCACATCGGCATAATTTCATCCGGTATGATGTGAGGAAGTGTCCTTCATGTTGAATCCATCATGTCAATCAGTAAATTGTTAATTTTAGCAGCCGTTTTCAAGGCACATTTACATACGGTATGCACTCTCCTCTAGGCGTGAAAACTTCTGTGCAGGCAATTTTGATATCTATCCGGTACGCACTTTCCCGTTCGATGCTTGATGACTTGATCACGTGCTTTCGCCAGCAAGGCGCGCGATCTTCTCAGGTAACTAGGAAGGCTACCGGCAAGGTCAACGACAAACGCTAAAACAATAGACAGCCTGTGATTGGCGATCTTGAAATTTTTGTCCTACTCCTTATGAACTGATTTTCATTTAGTCACTTATGCTGCCATGCTGTGCTCGCCGAGTGTGTTGCCTTCGCATTTGTCGAAACTGCTGCATAAACCTAGCTCTAGACAAAATCAAATTAAGTGTTCCTAGCCTAGGCTAGGAATTGTAACATTCTAACATGTAGCTAGGGCCTGCTAAGCATATGACAGGCAGGTCTAGCCTACTATCAAGGACCTATTTGGTACAAGATGGGCCTATATGTAAAGGCCTAAATATAGTGCATCGTAGACCTGTACATTACATTAATGCCTACCTACAGCTATACATCAATCTTATGCTCAGTCTACTCGATGAACCGATAGCCGAGTAGGCTCGCCTCCATAACTGACCTCACGATAGGCCTATTCGCTTGTAATCTTATGCGGTATCAAGTTATAAGCAACAATGTTTAACTCTATATATTCATCGAAAGATCCGGTCGCCGGTCCGGTCTGGAATATTCCGGACCGGTTACATCTCCGCAGCAGGGCGCGTCTGTCAAAACACCCCAGTTAGGCGAGGGTTAAATGGTGACTTGAAGCCATGTCTTCTAAGGCTTCCCACGAGAATCGGAGTCTTCGACTGCTTCCTTTGCTCTCTGATAATCTCTGCTAATAGTATCAGGGCACACTTGCCGCCACAACAGTGCCCTCTATTCGACCAGACACAGAGAGACAACGATCATGTAGTGAAGCACTCTTCTGTCTCAAGAGCGCAGTTGTTGAAACAGATATTGAGTGACGTTCCATGTTTTCAAAGAAGTCAAGCTTGATGCAGGCATTGTATAGAGTGCCTGCAAGTGTTTCCACAATCATTTGTAATAATTTGCGAATTGTCCTGGAGCAGACGAATATGCGAAAACGAAAAAAATAACGAAAATGGTCTCATAACAAATGGTTTTTAGTCACATGGAAGAGAAAATGGAGCTTTCTTTTTTAATAAATTAAAAATCTAGATAAAGCACAAATTGCAACCCGACATTTCCAGCCTGTGACCTCCTGATTGCGGAGATCCTTATGTTCTTCTTTCTTCAATGTGGCCAATAAAGGTTCATCAGTCTGGTGAAACTTGCCAAATCACATACGCTATTATGATGCCATTTTAGATTGCTGAGCTCAGTGGCGTTCAAGAATGAGTCTGAATGGTCTGTAAGTCGCCTGATGATATGGCAAGACCTCCGCGACCGACCACATTTCCGTGAAGTTCACATTAATTTACTCAATGTCATTTTCTGAAAGCGCTATTATTATGCATTCAGAATTATTTCTCCCGAGTAATTCGACATTACATTTGGGTTCAGCACTATTTTTGTGATTTGTGATTATGAGATAGAAAAAATAGTTGGATAAAGATGAGGCGGATTTATTACGAAGAATTAGCTGTTAGTTAATCCTTAAAAAATATGGGAAAAGTTGATTCAAGTACCGCGGCGCCACGATCAGAGTATTGTACAACATCACCTTGGAGAAGTAAAGGAGACATTGTTACGTCGACCCAGAAAGATGAATGCCGGGATAATCCATCAACTTTGAAGCGTACGGCGTCATAAATTAAGGTAGAGCTTACAATCATGTCTCGTTTCTGACAGGTTTTGCCGGAAGACTTCCTCCTCTGCGATTATCCATGAGAAGCTGTAGACAGCACTGATGATTTTTGCGATCGTTCATATGTACATGGGCTTCGTCTTGTAACTAAATTCCGGATCGGGTTATATTCTCAATTTAGGTAATTATTATTAATGTCTCTTAAGTGCTTCTCCATAACTTAACATCATCTTTAAATCAGAATTTCACCACATCAGGCGCAATTTAAATTCAAAACTTGAACTCAGTCATGCCAATAATGCTGTAAATTTTGCTCTGCTCGTATCATCAATTTCAGGTAGTCAAACAGTGAGCCTTGAAGAATTACAAAATGCAGTGTATACTACGTGAGATAGCAAAATAAAGTGCTGTGTGTATCTTAATCTTGTGTATCTTTAGTATAATTAAAGTTTATCATATTACTTTTAAATTTATATCTAAGTAGCTTACTGTAATTTCTTTCTTTAGAATATCACTTGAAAATGCAAGTAGTGGGCCTGGTTGTTAATAACTGTAGTTTCTCTATTAAAATATTTTTACTAGTTTTATGTGGTCCACATGTTCTTCTTGTTCATTTAGAATGATCTGAAAAAGCTGGAATGCTGAAAACCATGACTTCATATGATTGAACGGGAATATACAAGTTCATAAGGTTCAAAGCTGTCTACCATGAGATGAAAATTTGTTTAAGAATACAAGTAATCCTATTTCATAGAAGAAATACGCATGCATTGACGAGGTGATAAGATTTCATTGTCTTCATTCAGATTCCATTGTGTAGCATTTAAATAATTTATAGATGCCATCGAAAATTCCTCCAGACGAAGTTTTCATTATTTATCACAAGAAGAGAAGAAGCAGGATGAGCTAATGTATCAAAGCCTCTATCACCCTGTATCAGAGTCGGATGCGAGGGGGGACTGGACCGGCCACGGGCCGTTATTGCATGATTGATCATTGGGATTGTTGGCCTATTACAGCGACATCAACTTTAGAAACCTCTTTTTTTTCCTTTGCAAAAGTAGTGAGGATTTCGCAATTGAAGGCTGAGTGATAGCTGACGGACTGCCGTTTTCATGTGATTTTAGAATTATGACGGTTCCTGTAGATCATGTATTTTTCTTGCTCATATCAAGCCGGAAAGAGGAAGAGGCTCCTATACACTGTAAACCGCACGCTCTTAAAGTAAGCTGAAAAAGCTCCGAATTCAGCCACTAATCAAGAACTCTAGAGGACACCCCGAATGTTAGCAAGCATCTGGAGCAACATTAGGGGCTTTGAAATTTACGACAGCGTCATACCATTAGGAGTTAATTCGTAGAATTCAGCACCTCCACTCCTATTGTTATGCTACAACCCCGAAACTCATACCGTTTAGAGCAATAGGAGGTAGCATCAGGAGCGTATGGTTTTCAGTGTAGGTTCAGCAACATTGATGTCGATATGATATATTGTTGGTCATCAGGTCCATTGACCAGCCAAGTAATTGTGGTGCGCGTCCAGCCCTTCACGCATTTAACTCTGATGTAGACTGATAGAAGTTGAGCGATAACTTGCGGCCTTCTTCTTTCATACGATGCCTATTGAATGAATCAATGATATGCAAGAATGTTTCAATTTTCTCATTATGTTGCCGCAACTTTGAAGTATCCCAAACTATTGCACCAATTTTGCCAAACCACACATCAATCGAATAGGCATTGAAAAGGGATTCAGAAAAAACCATCACTTTTATTTTGAAGGTCATCCCTGGGCTGAGGTGAAGGTCAAAGGTCAAAAACCATCAATTTTTAACAAATTTCCATTAAACCACTATTTGAAATGGAATATTGCAAGAAAAACTAATAAACTATGCACCAATCGAAGGAACTGGTCAAGGTGGTTAATAAACGACCAATCACCCTTCGATTACATAATTGCATTAGATAAGTTCGAACGTCAAATAATTCAAACTATTAGTTCTGCTCAAATACCACTAAAATCGCACATTTTGGTATTAAGTTTCTGCAGGTGAAGAAACGACACAATTCGGTGACCTTTATCGAGACACTGAGGCTAAATGCAACATGATTCGGAAAAATTTCAATAATTGCTGATCAGATGCAGAACTAAAAAGTGCAAAAATAATAAAAAATCATATTTGAAATTTGAATTTCAAATTTCAGACATGCACACATAATAAGCAGATAACTTCAGATTCAAGGATTTTGCATTTCTGAATATCTCTATATTAATAAGAAGAATCCTTTATGTAATCTCAACTTATTTCATCAAGAATTGATGCCGCAATATACATGTGAGTATACTCGCATACCGAAATCAGCCAAAATATTCCAAACATCCAAATTGTAAAATAGCTCTCACGTCAAAGGTATTGTGCCAAATTTATTATCCTTCTGTCAAATGTTCAGTAATGCGTAGAAAGTAAAATACTAGAAATCTAGTAGCCATAGCTTGTTTGTTTTATAACATATTCAAAAAATTCGCCACCCCCCCTCCCCGGTGCGGCGAGGGTTAACATAAGTCTGAATTTTGTAGTCTGAACAGAAAAAAACACAAAATTTTTTACTGTTTTTTCTCTGATTTTGACCATGACATCATCAACAATCACTGCATTATGAAGTAATCAAATTTATCTTGTATTTACGGATGTGAATTTGAACGATTATTGTTGCTGTTTTTGATAGTGTAGACTTTACAGTGTAGATAAAGTCCTAGTTCTTGAAGTTCAACACTATATCCCTTCAGGAAAAAAGTCAACTCAGGAATCTACTGATGCCATAGAGGAATCCTGGGAAGACTATTGTCAAGAACTGAAAGATACTCAACAGAGACTGCAAGACGCTTTAGAACAAATGGATCAATGTGATGATGCTAGAGATGAACTTGTTCAATGGCTGAAGAATAAGGAGAGGCAAGCAAAGGAGAATTCTCCTGGCGCTACGGTAGATGACAAAAAAGAAAGCCTACGCAAAATGAAGGTAATATCATCTCGAATTTATGCTTTTACTTTTAAAATATCAACTGAAGCTGATATGATAGAATATATTATGCTCTATTGTTATTTGTGATACCTGCCAATTTATTCATTTGATGTCCAATCCTTATTAGATCGATGCAAATGGTTTAGCGTATAAGATTGTATCCTACAGTTATCTATAATTGAATCTAGAGGCAAATACAGAGGTGTAAAAATGTGGAGAATCTTTAAATTTGCGAATAATCGAAGAAAACTGTATACAATTTTTGTGTGCATATTCTGGGTAGCAGAAGTTTTATTCATATTTCTATTCATTAATTGCCAGCTAAATTACTTTCACTGCATTGCAATTTGTCTAAGCCAGTGATCCGCATCCATTTATTTGACGACCGCGCACTTACGCCGAGCAATCTCAAAATAAGGCTTACGTAACAGCTCACCCTTATATTGTCATTTAAAGCTTTTTCAAAATCGACCTTTATATGACTCACTATAATTTGATAAAATGGTTCGCAGCTCAAAATGTTGAAGCTCTAAGCAAATTCATTACCCTTGTGTCTCCAACACTGTAGTTACCTAACAAATTCTTGTCATACTGTCCCTATGACGCATGAAATGTATTCGCTGCACTTGTACTTAGCTTGACGGAACAACTCAATTTGAGCTGACTTCAACTCCAATTTTAGGCTTATCGACCCTTAACCGCATTCTTCAAGTCACCTTTAGCTAATCATCCCTTCTTATTAATTTACAATCAGGCTCCAATTGAGTGCGAGACTGACTACAGCTGCGACTGGTCTATTAGACAGCTGGTCACTGAATTAATTGAAGAGTTGTCGTAGGTTGTTTCCATCACTCTGAATTTTAACATGAGCGTTTAACTTGGATCGCTTTCGTGAGTCTACCATTACATACATGTCGATGGTTTCATGTACATGTAGTAGTAAATGAAGAATTGCTGGTGTGATTCAATTCATGTAATTGTACTTTCATTCCAATTACTTTTCTTCGACAGGATCTTTTGAGGAGTTTGCATCTTGAGCATTTAACAGAATACGAAGATGCACCTCAGGTATTTTCACGTGGTCAATATGTCGTATTAGTATAAAATGTTTATTACATGCTGTTGCTGCATATTATTTGCTTATAGTTCCCCCTCCCACTTATTTATCGGTGATTTGCATTTTATGTCTGTAGGTTTTATTCAACTTCAACTGGACATTTAATTTGTTGAGAGTTTTGCCACTTTTAAAGAAATACTAAATGCAAAAGTACTACTCCATCTGCTTTACCCCGGACTTTCTTTTTATCAGAGATAGACAGGCCTACTCCTATAGCAAATTGTACCGAGTAAACTTTAAATCACTTTTCAATATCATTGAATCCATTTTTCATACTTTCAATTTGTTGTACTGATTTTCGTGTTTTCATAGAACAATGCTCTTAATGCCATATGAAATAACAAAAATGCATATGTCTACCAATTTTTTTATTCACCATAATTCAAGACAGCATTGATTCAAAATAATATTGCTCAGTGTAGTATCATGCAATTCTTAAGGGATAATTGGTATTATCAATAAACGTTTGATACTTACAATATCCTTATTTGTCTCACCGTAATAGAATAGGTGCGAGCATTGCCAGAAAAATACAATTCTCTGTATAATGTTGATAGCATATAATAAGATTATGTTCAGTAGTGTGTTTTAAATTTACCGGTATATAAATCAGTTGCGGTTATACAATTTATTGCTATTATTGTGCTCATATTATTGCACTCATTTAATTATTTAGAGACATTCATGTAATGGCATTCTTAAGCAAAATATTGTTTTCCGTAGCATTAACTGCTTCTTTCATTGCTTGATTTTCATCATTGTATGTAAGATGTTGTTTCCTATGTATGTACTATAGTATATTCCTATTTCGGCCGCCATAGCGAATTTCTGCAGAGAACTACTACGAATCTGCGCGTCTGCCGAGTTCTTCTTCCTACCAAACAGGATCAAGGAAATACACATTTAATGGGAACCAGATTTCGCCAATCGTCAAAAATGAGACTTTCTATATTTTCTCTGATTAAATGAGAAATACTAAGCATAGAGCCACATTTTTTAATTGGAATGTCTTCAGGTCATTTCCTATCATATATATTTTTTGTTAGTTGTCTTTCTTCTAATGGGTAATGTCTGTGAGAATGCGGTGAAATATGACTGACATTGGCCAAAATATTGTGTTTACCGACATTCAGGGGATTACTAGATCTGAAGGTGTTTAGCTTCATTGAAAAATACACACGAATAGGATAGGAAGTGACTTGAAGGCATTCCATGTTAAAAATTGTGACTCTAGACTTCGTGCCTCTTTTCACTTAATCAGAGAAAAGATATAGGATCTCATTTTTACCAAAACGTCAATATGCGTTCTTATGGATTAGCATGTCCTTTTCTTTTATCCACTCTGCCAAGAAAAGGAACCGGGTAGATCTCGGCAGACTGTAATAATCCGCATATTTGTAATAATTGTGGGGTGTGCATCATTCTGTGAAAGTCTCATTCTCGACCTCGTTCCCTGCAGAAACTCGCTCTGGATGCCGGACCGTTTCCTTTACATTGAAATTGACATATAACCAAAGAAGGTGATCATCTTCGAAGTGCTGGAAGCATTGAGTTGTAGGTCGGCAGTCATGCAGATATTGTTTGAAAAATGAACAGAAACATTGACGAAATTCACTTCTCTAAATGGTAGCTTATGTCTAATACAGCGCAACATTGCTTTACACGATTATCGAAACGGACTGGAACAATGCATAGGAGTACAGCATTATGCATGCGCAATAATTTCATGTTTATATTTCTTGTAGAGTCTATTGTCTGAAATAAAGAGCAACGACGGAAAACTTGACGATCTGATGCAGAAATCAAAACTGCTGTCTGAGTTAACCATGGAAAGTCAACCGAATGCACAAGCGGAGACTATATCGCAGCGATACAATGCCCTTAAAAATATGATTGAAGTGAGTAAATTCACCTTTCATGCTTCTATACAATGCATGTTTATATTCATGTGCTGAAAAATGCCGAATTTGCTGTGATATGTGTTTGCATAAAGTCAAAAATGACCAATGCTAACTTTTGCATTTATTTTTATGTAATGATAATTCACTGTGATATCCTATCACGCTTCATTTTTCAACAGGCGGCAATTTCAAAAGGAGAAGACGATGTTTCCGCACATGAGGACTACATCAGCGCTGTGAATGATGCTAAGCGTTTCTTAGCCGGGCTCCGTGATGACTGTAATGATCTGGAAACAAAAGGAGACAGCAAACAAGATTTACAAGCCAAGCACAGCTTAATCGAGTCTCTGCTCCGTCAAAAGGAAGATGCTCTAGCACTGTATAATGAGGCGAACGATGCTTGGGAGAAGATGTCTGCCAACACGTCCCCGGAAGGACGTGAGAAGATTCGTCAGGAGTTGAGAGCAATGAAAAGTGAATTAGAGTCAATTTTCGACACATTGAATGAGGCTGGAAGACAAACAGACAATGAACTGTCGCAGGTAATGAGCAGATCTCTTCACTGATTGACTACAACAAATATAGCATGTTCATTACCCGGGAGAAAATGGAAAATAATCAAAATAACTTTTGATATTTAATTGACTGTTACACTGTAAACTCTACACAGCCAATTGCCACAGACAATGGCAGACTATGTTTAACCAAAAGTGGTTGTCCAGAGCTGGCAATGAACAGTCAAAACATCAGACAAAATTGTCTACTTCTTTTACTTTGTTGCAAGGAGGGATACTTTCTATATATGACTGACTTCCACAATAGCAGTAAATTCGAAATCCGTTGTAATACTTCCTATGAAACCCACTAATGTCAGCAAGGCTTCACATAGATTCCATTTGCCACTCTTTTCTCTAACGTCCAACCCTTAACGCTCATTTATATACACGTACATACTCATTTATATACAAGAATCTGTCGCTTAAATGAAGATGACTTCATACCCTTAAAAATTGCATAGAACATTTCAAAACCTGGATTACTAGATCATCACATGATACTAAGCTGTCAAATATTCAAACCTGCTATCGACATGACTCCATGTCTAATGCTCACTCACTCACTCATCCCTTTTTGCATCATTTGCTTCCAGAAGATGTTGAGATAGACGTTTGCTGCTTGAGTATGGACTTCCATTTCGGCCGATCACGGGCTTCAGAAAAAGAATTCTTTCCTTGAAAACAATATAAAATGAGATCTTTTGATGCACTTTTCATTATCAAGCTTTAAAATGTATTTCACCGATGCGGCTTTGTCCAAAGATAGTGGAACATTACATAACCTTTGGCCTTCGTCAATCAATCATCGCTAGATAAGTACTGAATAGATTATGTACTGTAGGGTAACAAAACTATACATATAGTATGTGCGCATCGTGAAAGATATGTATGAAGGAAGCAGTAACCAGGTCAAGACATCTGCCCGGACAAGTGGCGGCTTCGAAGTGAAAGTGGAGTTGCACCAGGGTTCTGCACTCAGTCCATTCCTGTATGCAGTGCGGATGGAATGGATGATGGAAAAAGTGAGGCAGGAGACACCTTGGTCCATGATGTTTGCTGACGACGTTGTCATCTGTGCGGAAACCAGGACGGCAGTGTAGAAGAGGTTGGAACTATGGATGAAGGCGCTGAAGGACAGAGGCATGTGAGTGAGTAGGATGAAGTCGGAGTACCTTTGTGTGGGCGGAGAAGGTGCACAAGAAGGTGAAGTGAAGTCACAAGGACAGGAAGTGAGGAGAACGAGGGACTTCAGGTGGGAGGTTCAACGATTCAAGAAGACGGAGGAGCGGAAGAGAGGTAGTAAAGAGAATATCGGCAGGATGGAACAGCTGTAGGAAAATGACGGGAGTGGTTTGCGATCGGAGAGTACCAAGTACGGTGACGGGAAAGGTTCACAAAGTAATTGTAAAACCGGCGATGCTATACGGAATGGAGACGGTAGCGATCACGAAATGACAGGAAAAGAAGTTAGAGGTAGCGGAGATGAAGATGTTGAGGTCATCGTGCGGTCTGACTGTGCTGAATGAGGTTAGAAATGAAGTTATCAGGAAGAATGTAATAGTTATTGCACTGGGAGCAACAGTCGAGCGCGTAGCGCGAGACTGGCTTCCAGTGCGATAACTAACTTATCGGCACTGCTTTCTGTGCACGGTGTCACACAAATCTTCCCTTTTTCTTGTGTGAGCCATGTGTGAGCCATGTGTGAATTCCATTGTAGCAATGTGCAGCCACACGTTCAGACCGAAGCAGATGTGTGACACACGTGCAGCAAGCTTCTGACCAGTGTTGAAACACAACACAGCAAGGTTCAGAGAGAGATCGTAGTTTTAGATGACTTGTTAGTATTTTCAGTGAGACTCTAGAGTTAAAGAAGACTTTTAGATTCAATGAGTTGAAGAATCAATCGTCAAATTTCAATGATTAGATCTTTTCATTTTTTGTATGCAAAAGTATTTGCAATTGTTATTGATGATTCATGGAATGATTTATGAGGAATGTTTTAAAGGTGCGTGTTAGTTTAATGCACGCGGTTTTATTTTAGCTAAAAATTTCTCGGGAGAGAACGTAAAGCGAATGATATTTTTGACAGCGTCATGTGGACAGCGATAATTTTTTGAAGCAAATTATTGTGCTTTCCGGATTGAGTGAGAAGATGAAATACTTTTAATACTTTTTAAATTGAATAGGATTCCTTGATTTAGCCCAAGTCTTTAAAAGATTGTACACGCAAGCAGTTAGAAGTTTTGACACTAAATGTTTAAAGATGTGCTTTTTTTTTAGATTATTTTTTAAAACATTGTGCACTACAACTTTCTTTCCCCGCACATCGATAATTTCTCGCTCTTTTCTTCTTTCTCACTAATCGATTCAATTTTCTCCATCACTACTATCATATTTTTTCAGTTTGAGACAGTCTAATATTTTCCTTTGAGTTTGGTTGTAATTTATTTCCTTTCACTTGTTTGATCTACATTGTTTATTACTTCATGTTTTATCTATACTTTGAACTTCTTTTTTGATTACTTTTTTTTTATTTTCTTTGTGCTTGTGGCTTTTATATATATTCTATTTGTGTTTCTTTCTTCGTTTAATTGCATTTTCTCGTTTTTTTTGCTTCAATTAGAATACTTTATAATATTTCGTCCGTTTTTTAATACTTTCATTATAGATAGGTTTTTGAATAGTAGCTATTAATATTAGAACATGATAATAGCCAGCTATTATAAATAATGCAAAATTCATAGCATAAATTGCATGTTTTAATTGTTAGGATTATAACATTTGCTTAGGATTTTAATGGAATATTTTTTTTTTTTTGATTTATTTTTTTTAACTTTGGGATTTTTATAACTTTTCATTTTTATAGATCGCTTCTTTTATTGACTATACTTAATAACTAATAAATATAAGAAAATATAAGAATTAGAAATTGAAATTATAAGGCATGAGATTGTTCCATGTTTTTGCTGTTGTTGTTTTGATTTTGTTGGATGAGTTTGCATGCGACTGCAATATAACTTGAACTTATTCAATAACTAATCAATTTTCACTATTGGAAAAGAATCCACGTTTCCTATGAGTCTTAAACTTTTCCTATCTTCTTAGTCTGATTTGTCTTTATGTGCATTGAAACATCAGAAAACAAATAGAACACGTTACTAAGAACTAAAGAAAAGAAACATAAAAAACATAATTAAAAACAAAATCTTAAATTTTGTTTACTGTGTTTGTGTTTGTGTACCAAGATTTGACTGATGACTCATTTTATTCCTCATTCATCCCATTCACTTCAAACACAACTTTTCACAAACTGATGATGATGATGACACCGCGATTCATTCCATTCACAATGGCATTCACACATTGCATACAGCCATGATTTGGAGGAGTGCAATAAGCAACGAAAAAAGCTCGCCGTGCGATAACCAATCCACTAGTTGGTTGTCGCACGGGAGCTCTTGTTATCGTTCGCTGTGCGATAAGTGAAGGTTGGTGAGCTGGGCGCGAAGATGAAAGAAGGAAGACTGCGATGGTTTAGTCACGTACAGAGGAGGAATAAGAGTTATGTAGAGGAGAGAGTGATGGATATGAAGGTCGGGAAGAGGAAGAGAGGAAGGCCAAGGAGAAGATGGCGTGATTGCGTAGAGGAGAACCTGGATGAGGAGGACGCCCAAGACCGAAGAGAGTGGAGGAGAAGAATCCGCACCAGCTACCCCATATGAGTAGGATAGAAGTCAGGTGAAGAAGAAGAAGATAAACAAAGCAGCACAAGTAAAAATCCCATTGTCATGTTGCAATGAAAAGCCATTTGCAGAAGGTGTAGAGATAAGAAGTGCAAAGAGAACGTGAAGATAATTATGAAAAATTGATTGGAAACAAACGAATTTTCCAAATCTGTCTGGTACGGAGAAATTGAGATAGAATTGAGCGGAAATTGAGTAAATAAATCCCGTTGATTGCAGTGGCTGTAAATGATTGCCTCGGTTGTCACAGTGGTGAGTGTCTCTGATCCTGAAAAAGTTCTACGAACGGAAGTCAGTTTTGAGGAGCCAGAGTTTCCATGCACTGAAGAATTTTGTGTTGTTTTAAAAGTGACTACATTCACCTTCGAATGAATAGGCTATGTATAAGATGGATGTACTGAAAACATCTCTATAACCGTATATTGATGATCGCATGTCTTCTGATTATATTAGAACTCTTTTGAAACTGTATTTTGTCAAAAACAGTGCAGCAATCATGAATCCTATAAAAAATGTTGCTACATATTAGTTTGATTCATGATGAACCACATCTAAATACAGTACTTGCAAAAATCTGTTAGTATTATCGCTAAATTTCATTTTAACAACACATACATGAATTTAATTTTACAAATGCCATGGTTGATTAAACAGTCTTTCAATGCCATATTCAGGTGTCTCATTAATGTCATACGATCACTGTTTATTAAGTCTTGCTAAGTGGGAGGTACACTTACTTGTTGCATTCTGATGGTAGTGGAGTTAGTGTTTGCTGGCATCCGACGAAATCTTCTTTTCAAAATGATAATTCTTGGTGGTCAGTGACACCTCGTGTTCCTTCTGTCGGGACATGCGATTATTTGACTCCAGTAATTCATCGACACTTCGCACTCAGTCAACTACGATCTTGTCTGTACATATACATCAAGCCCTTCAATGTTTCGCCAGATTGCACAGCGCCAAATGGCCAAACGTCGTCAGTTCAAGACTCAATACCTGCAGTTTGTAAGTAAAGACATTAATCCTCTCAATTTCATTCATTAGATTAGCTTTATTAAATTTTGATTGTGGAAGCGTCCATGGGCATGCTTGACTGCAGCTTGTGTTCTCATAGGCCTGTCAAATTAATTGCTGAAACTGACCAGAAAAAAATATGTCATCAGCAAATCCACTCGGGCTTTAGATTGTCTTCCAGCGATGTATTTATTTCTACTACAGAATAGATTTAACTTTTATGCAGCGGATGGTGTATAACGGCTGTCAATGTTCGTCTTTTCAAGGCTTTCTGATCACAAAAGTCTTTTGTTGATTCCAGTTGAAATCCACACATCATTTTGCGTGTGGGTTAGTCTACAGCAGATATAATCCTATCCCAGCCATTGTTGCAATGGCATCACGTGATAGAAAAAGACATAGCTATCGTCTCTCTGTGGCTTGTGTGATTGGCCAAGCGCGCGCATTGCAGAAGCAGCTTTTATCAGAGAACCTACGAACTTCAGCGGTCAGATTGCAGATTGGATTGATCTTCTTGCCCCTCGAGACTGGTTCTGACCGTGACCAACAGCATTGAAGAACGTCATCTCTAGACCCAAACATGCAGAAAAGGCAATTTATCTGTGTGGGCATATCATTGCAACAAGACTGTCTTTGTTATTGCTGAGTGGATAGACTCTCCGCTACTCACTGCTATCATGACATGAATATACATGTCGTTTGACTTGAAGGCTGATGATGTGTCTTGGACAATGAAACCACTCAGAAGAATCAACACGCATCCACAGCAATTTCCACATTCTCAAGCCTTTTTTGAATATCCGTTGTAACTAATAATCATGACATGATCTTCTGAATCATGTTTCTTACGTGCTAGATTAATATTGCTAATAATTAATGTTGTTGTTGTTGGAGTGTCGACGATTTGGAATGCTTCACGAGATCTGCTCAGCAGAAAGCACTTTAATCAGTTAGCAATTCATTTTGATATTTTGTATTGGTCAGTAAATTAAATGGATTAGATAGTTACGATAACAATGATGATCACTTCAGATGACCGAAGTATAAAATTGGGGCATCATTGTTCCTATCAAAAAGTATTTCTTCCCTGTATTTCATTTTCCCATCGGAAAATATAATCTTGATGAGACTTTCCGACAGAAATATAAAACCTTAAGTTTTAAATGTGAATCTTTGTTTCCCTCGGTTTTATTCATTATAGCGCTTCATTTTCATCATTTCCATAAGAAACTTTTCTATTATCATTTTGCTGTACTTGCTCGGCCAAGATGACCGCCTATTGGCATGCTAGCATGAAATTTATTCAATGTTCTTTTCTTCTCATATTCTGACAATATTACGATTCTTCTGCTGGTAGGACGTTGCTTCAATCCACCCACTTTCTTCGGATTTGCCGTGTAATACAGTTTGTTGTCTTCAAATGTGAACTTCTTTACCTTTGATGTTTGTCTTCTTTTTCCCGTGCGTCCCTGATTTCCTCTATTTTAGAGGGGTAGGTTTTCTTTGCGCCGTATTCGAAGATAATCAAATCAGTGATTTCTGCCATTTGGATACAGATGTAAGCAGTCAAGTATTAGGTCGGC
Organism: Prostheceraeus crozeri; assembly: GCA_907163375.1. Taxonomy (NCBI): domain Eukaryota; kingdom Metazoa; phylum Platyhelminthes; order Polycladida; family Euryleptidae; genus Prostheceraeus; species Prostheceraeus crozeri. Next base: position 48,541 of record CAJQUW010003697.1, on the reverse strand, counting down.
AGCCACAACTAGTGTCTGCAGTGAACGAGGCCGAAAATGAGACTTTCACAGGATGATGTACACCTTATGCCTACTGAGAATCTGCGCGTCTGCCGAGTTCTAGTTGGTTCTTCATCTTATCATAAACGATCAAAGAAATAATCCAATGGGACGCAGATTGACGTTTTTGGCAAAAGTGAATTTTTCCATGTTTTCTCTGATTAAGCAAAAAGTACCAAGCCTATAGTCATAATTTTTGACATAAAAAGTCTTCAGGTCATTTCATATGTTTATTCACCCTTGTTTATAAAGCCAAATGCATTCAGACTCGGCAAGCCTCCTAATGTCGTCAAACACAAGTATTTTCAGCAATTTAATCCACATTGAACAACATTCTCACACACATTGCCGATCAGAATCATGATAATAACACATGCACATAATAGGAAATGACCTAAAGACATTCCTTGTCAAAAATTATGGCTCTGGACCTAGTGCTTTACGCTTAATCAGAAAATACATGGGAAAATTTGTTTTCGCCAAAAACGTCAATCTTCGCCCGATTGGATTAACATGTGTTTTTCTTTGATATTGTCTGACAAGAAGAGGAACTAGGTAGAACTCGGCAGACGCGCCAATTCCGAGTGGACATAAGGTGTACATCATTCTGTGAAAGTCTCATTTTCGGCCTCATTCCTAGCAGAAATTCACTCTGGCTGCCTGACGACAATGTCACATTGCATCATTTCCACTGCAGTATTGATTAGCAATCCTAGATCATATCTCTTTGATAAACAACAGAGCAATCACTGCCAATTAGCAAGCAAATCAGTCATCAATATGACACTCAGACCTACACTCAGATGTTACGGCTCTCAGTGTCCTAGATGGAAAATACAATATGATTTTAATTTCTTATAGAAAAATGAGACGCTTGCTTCTTTTTCCTACCGGAAACTAAGACTGGAGAAAAAATGTATCTCACAACACCGGTACCTCTGTGCGGCTATGGACAGGGTACAGGCACGTGCAATTAAGCTACTGATTGAGGCGGGCAGATGCGGATACCGAAATACGCTCTACTTGCAGGTCACTAATTGGGGTGTCTATAAAATCGTTAACTTCGTCATAATGGTTGACCAGCAAATTCAATGCATATTACTAAGTCAAGGACGTTAAAGACACATTTCAAGACTAATCTACTACGTCGTTAACTCTTGAATTATGCAAACACTTGTTCATAACTTAGAAGCACGATTATTGTCGGCTCATCAACGAGGTTTGTAACAATGCAGAAAAGGTGCCTCCATTACAGTTTGAAATATATGATTGACTGAAAATCGCATCATTAGCTTATTTTCATCGAGTGAGAAAAGGAAAACTTTCTTTGACCCAGAATGTGATGACAGCTATTTCAATCAACCTAAACTGATACATTCCGTTTGACAATGTGAGGCTCTCTATTATAAGCCTTAATATATACGTTGCTTAATATTCTTTGCTTTTCAACTGCATGAGACATATCTACATCTAAAAGTCAATGTATTAACATACTGACAGAAAAGAAAAAATAGTCAGCACCTTTAACAAACGATACATCTTTCTTTTTGATTGAATATCTTGATAGTTCTTCATTTTATCTGCTACTCACGAATTCCTATATATTTTTTAGCTATAAAGCAAATATTTTTAGCAGCAAACTTATTCTTGGGGAGACGAGACAAACTGGTGTGATATTCACAATGAAATCGAACAACTGCACGTCGGCTGCCATCAGCTATCACAAATTCCTCTCACAAGTACGACACTATCGGCCTCTTGTGGCATTCATGCGGTCTTTCTTTAACTTTTCTTTATAGAACCATCGAATCAATAGCCCTGGCAGTTTATTTAAGTGTCTGAGCTTCTTGTTCTTTCACTCTGCTAACATGATGAAACCAAAGCAGTACAGCAGTGTTGTTAACGATCGAATTTCGATTGATGCACGCAGTACAGTATATGAAGCTTTGATAGATGAATATGTTAATACAGAAACACTAGTTATGAACGTGGCACATCTGAAAACAAGGCCATTGCTTTGAACTCTAGTTTGCTTATCAATTTGTAGACGACAGACCTTTTAAAGAACTGCTAATGAAATGACTCAAATAAAGTAAATGAGACAATGATAAGAAAAGCACACATTGTTTATTCTAAAGAAAATAAATTGTTGCCGGTTAGCTCTACCTTTATTTTGCATGAAGCAACACGTTCCAAAAGTATTATTGTAATCGACAGCATATAAAAACTCCGCTTGTCTCAAAGGGGTTTGCCATTTTCAAGATCTTGGCAATTTTTCCGTCGATGTACATGTATTTTCCAACATCTATTCTGACCTCTTCTGGGTGGTATGACATGTTTGTTTCAGTATTGCGACTGCCAATGGCCAAATAAACTTAATAAATTGTTTACCATTTTTTGTCTGTGCGTATTTATGGCTTATAGAAAACGCGGGACTTATGCACTCCACGTATTAATCAGAGCTGCGAATAATCAGAGCAAGAGAGACCATTACTACCTTGGCTCCTAGGCAGGCTTACATAGAAATTGCGCTGGTAGCTTCGCAGTTACATTCAAACTGGATTTTTTACACTTATCTATAGCTCTTATTAAAGATGCATCTAAATAGTTTTAATCAAATTCACTGCGTCTAATGCATTTCTGATCACAACCAGTTATTAGAACGAAATATGTTTAAGTGAAAACTGTGTCATCACGGCCAAGCTTGTTCTGTATTGTGACATAAGATAATAGGTCCATGACAAAGTGCTAAATGTCTAATAGGTCCATGACAAAGTGCTAAATGTCTTTGTGATTAGAATAAGAGAATATTTCTCCGAAAACTTTCTTGTTCATATCACATTGCCGAATTTGTAACTTTATGAGTGACTTTACCTACAACCTCATTTAAGCTCCAAAGAGGTGACATAGGGTTCGACTTTCCTGATCTACGTTTGTATATGCATGCTGACAGACACTATCATTTTGTCAGATATAATCTTTTACCACTTCATGTTGATCACAAAATAGTAGCTTTTCCGTAATCGCAAAATTTTCACCAATAAAGAGCACCGGTGCACCGGTTAATCTGCTGCATTGGTTATCGGGACGGTGCACCAAAATGCGCGAATTCCATTAAAATTGATGTTTCAGCACACAGTTTCAATGATAATTGAATCATTTTTTGTGTTCTCTTAGTCGCAGCAAATATGAATGGAAAGCTGCTTCAAGCATGCAATATAAGTAATCTATTTAGGAAAGCAATTACACATTAATTCAATTAAAACTTTAAATTTCTTTATCTTAAAAATGAAACTTTTTGAAAATTGCGACTATATCATGAAATAATCGATGCATTTCCTGATTATGAGAAAAAAGTGACAAAAATTAAACAACTGAAGTTCATAAAAAATTATTTTAGGCCACGAAATCTCGATTCCCGCAATCTCAGAATTTCGAATTGGAATGATTCCTACACTGGCGCTACCCTTCTTGCTAAGATACAGGCTATCTTTCTATACCCGGTTATCATACCCGAGGTTATCATACCCTGTGCGAGCAGGTACGGCTAGCGCACAGACATATTACAAAGTATTTCTGATTGTGTGCACAGTTATTATCAGAGTTCTGGAGCCTAGTGGGAGGTAAGTCGAAGTGTAGCGTAGCGGAGTGGCATAGGGCTTTAAGCTGAGCGAAGCGACATTGAACTGGTTGGAAAAAAAGGCAATGTAGCAAGCTAAGCAACGAGACATGTATACTAACGCACAACTTTTGAGGTATGGCTGCGTCCTGCAGTTTGCATTCACACGTGTCTTACATTTAATATACTATAAAGTTACGGACAGAATTGTCTAATCATGTCTTTCATTGCATTTACAATACCTCACATATATGTGAATCTAATTCTACGTATTTAGATATCTTCATGACGTTAAACTGAACTGACATAACATTTGGTGATGTTTTATTTCCAGCTTCCTATCTACATGTATATCCATGATTTAGACACGTAGTAGTAATAAACTGAATTCTAAAGATTGCTGACTGAGGTGGTGGAAACTAGAAATGTCAATTTAATCCCTTCTATTCCTATCAAATAGTTCAGTCTTCATACAGCATTCGGTATTTCATACTCCATGTCAACTGACAAGGCACTTAAAATATTTTCATTCTTTCAGATGACGAATCTGGAGGAGCAGATCGCTGAAGTGGAGGCAAAACTAGAGAGATCTGGTGCCCAATACCAATGCGAGCTGGTACTTCGAGATAGCCTGGATGAAAAGAAAACTCAATTGCAGCAATACAAATCCTTGTGTTTGGAGATTCAATCACAAAGTCGATCCGTAAACAACCTCGCTGAGAAATCTCGAGCACTAAGTGGGAATGCACTGAGGGAAATGGATATGAAAGTTGATAAAATGCGGTCAGATCATTCCGCAGTCCTTGATAAAGCACGTGATGCTGTCACGATGTACGAAGGCTTTGTGCGCGATCATGAGCAGTATCAGAGTGCCTACAATGACACGCAGGATTGGCTGAATAATCTGGGAGAACGTCTATCACTTTGTAGTGATACCAAGGGAGATAAGCATGCCATCCGAAACCGATTGGACCAACTGAACGTAAGTTCAAAGCACGTTTTATTGATTTATAGACTTTTTGACAGATAGGATATTTTTCTGAAGTCTCCCTATAAGATGAATTTAGGAAAATGTCAAAAGAACGTCAGATATTAACTTTTATCCTGAATAGAATAACTTACATTAATATCAAATAAGTATAGACCACAATCTCATTCGCAGATAAAAGTACCAACAGTTTAGTATCTCTCTTGCTAGGTCATATGCAAGGGCTTTGTTAGCTAGAATTATCCAAACAATTAATTTTGTTTGTTTTCCTTATATTGTCTAAGTTTTAGGTTCTAAATGAACATTTAGTGTCCCTTAGCACTTACAAGTATTTCAAGTCAATAGGCGTCGTTTGTTAATCGACATTTTCATCATTGTTTGATAGCAATACAAATACATGTATAAATCCTTCATAGTAATGCTCACAAATTTCCACTTGTTTGGCTAACCCATTAAAGTACATTGTTTACGATGTCTTTGAATAAATTCTTCTACAATTTGTGCACTGAGTCATTGCTGCACTGGTGTACGCACATGTAAGCGAATTTTATGTCATGTTTTTTTAAGTTCGTGGCAAACAATCCCGACTCCTTTGCTAAAGAAGTCGAGGCCCTAGCTCGAGATTTCTACATGTACGGTATGGTAAAGATGGAGGAGTTTCTATCACGAACCTTCGAAAAAACAAGTCTCTGGATTTCCTCGGCATAAAACGTCTTTAGAGTTGCTCAACGTATCGAGGACCTTTAGTATAAAGCAAACATGCTGTAGAAGTAGATAATAGCAGACTTGAATGGAATTTTGATATCTTAAACATGATCTCTTAACATGATATCTTAAACATGATTGTGAGCATGGTTGAACCTCTAATTTCTTACATGCTAATATTCTATTTCATTAGGTTTTCAACTAAACTGAAAATTGAGGTGGTCGCCTAAAATACATCAAGACGTAAATAATCATGTATTGTGATAAGGAACTCAATTCCGTTAAATTTTTCATGGACTGATTTACAGCTTAGGCAATGCTGTGAAGTATTATTTAATCATGATAGAATTTATTGATATAAATGAGAAAAACACGTGAAAATGTGAACAAAATGTCACCTAAATCTATTGAAAGACAAAAGAGTGTAAGATACATGCTGAAAACTAGCAACAGAGGTAGAAGTAAAAGTGGAAAATGAATAGAATTCCTGAGTCTTAAGGTTCTTGAGCTCCAACGTGCGTCCTCAAATGAAGGACTATGGCGCGGACGCCCGGATGTTTATTGCATTTTCACTAAAAGTGAAGCAGCAGAAACTCAAATTTGAATTTCATCTTCCACTTAGTTTGATAAATGTAGTAATATTACTGTCGGTGTCATTCTAATCATTGAACATTTAATAAGATGTGTGTTAATATTTGATGCATCGAATCATGAAGTTGAACCTCACTTCATGTAATACAAGTGAATTGCATTATTGACGAAATAAGTAAGATAAGTAATAATTGAATCTTCGTGGACTTTAGTTTGCAAACTCCATTATAGGGACGCATGTAGAAGTAATCGATTTTAGACATGCAATTTTCTTCAAATTATAATCTTTTGGATTACAAAATTATATAGGGAAGGACTTTATAAATCTTCCACCCAGATTTCATAGAATTTTACGTATTCAATTTATACTTAATTCACCAGATGTATGTATCATCTACAGACATTGGTTAGAATGGTTAGAAAAGAGATCTTGCCTAGGTTGACACTTAAGATCAAGATATTCGATCATTCCAGAATGTACAATATTATATTTATAGAATGGCTATTTCTTACTTCATTCCGAAATTCACTTTCTAAATTGTAATGCTCATACATTCAATTCTCTTTGATCAATCAGAAGCGTTTGGTAAGTATTATAAAAGTTGTGAATTGAATAACACCACTACCCAAGATTGGAATTTGCTTAAGACCACTAACTCAGCGAATAGCAAATACCTATTTGCATGAACCTGTGCCCAGTCTTGTCGTGTTTGATCTGATCGGCTGCGCATTTGATGTAAGGATGATCAACTTCCAAGAAGATTATCTAGGGTTCAAAATTAGCTTAGGTAATCTCTCGTCTAATCTGAGAGAGCACAGAACTATTATTACATCAGGTAGCTGCGATTGAAGGATTCTGTCTTCAAAATGACTGTCGCAGATGATTTGATGAGTGCTTGCAGTTCGAAGTGATATGATGAGTCGTTTGGAGTCGCCCTATCCTCGTTTTTTCTGTACACATTTTACCCCAAATAGCATGATCCTTAACCCATTCACCACCAAATTTGCATTTACAGGTCCTAATGACAATGATATTTCGTAGCAATTGTCAATACAAACAAAATATCAAGCAAAAAAGGAATATTTTATGCCATCAATTGCTTAATATGAGATGCACACAGGACAAGCCATCAATCATCTTCTGTACTTCATATCACAATTTGTCATAAGCTATGACAGATTCAATATGTCTGTGCCTGTAGAAACAAAGGCGCCTAAGTTTATGGCTTGCGCCCTATCGGCTTATTCTAAGATGTATATACGTGCCTATGTGCCGACTACTGTTGAAGCATGTGCAAGGGTAGTCCATTTTTTCTACTTACAACGTATGGTTTGACCTGTCTCCTCTGCCCTAAAGTGGCCAAAACAAAGGACTGAAAAATCAATATAAATAATTAATAAATTATCCATCGCATAAGTTTGAGTTAACAACATTCTTCCATTTTCTTTTCTTTTCATTAACGCAAGCTCCTACTGTATTACATCATCTGAAAATGTCTTATTTATTAATAGCTGTTTTCCTGGCCGTTGCAATTTTAGTTCTATAAATAGAAATTTTAACTAGTGCATGATGTCAAAATTCGTGTATTAATTGATATATCGCAGTGATTCGAAACGATTGGAACAGGAAAGTACTTTTGTCGACCTGGAAGTTATTTTTGATACAGTCAACGATTTGGATGCATTTGAACTCATCATACTCGTATTTGAAATTATAGCCAACAATCCCCCAAATCTATGAATATATGTAATTCTTGGATGGTCATTCGGGAAATGTATATATAGTAGATATTGAATGATTTTTGTACACTTGTCATAGCTGTCATTCGAAAAGTTCTCGAAAGCTAACTGAACACATTGCACATGTGGATAGCTATGAAAATATCCTCTATTGTGGACACGATACGAATTTGAAGACCTTGACATGGAGCGATTATGCAACTGGTATAGTCAGTATTGTGTGTCGTCTGTGTTCTTTTTTCTGCATTTCTTTAATGGAAAGTATGCATTTGAAATGTAAGTTAACGGAAGGTGGAGAATGAAAAGATTTTGTTAGATGAATTCGAATAGCACTAATCAAATCATAAAATAGCTTACTGAATTAGATGTTGTTAGGAAAGATATGACAAATTAGCTTTATCATTTTTCTTCCAATATACGAGAATACATTCTTTCAACACTCTCGTACAGTACTATCTAGTTCAGTGTCGGTTTTGAATAAGTGACTAATAAATTATCTTTATACATACTTGACTTTAAGTGGTAATTATAGTGCCTACTCATTTTAGGAGGATATAAGGCATTAGTGGAATGGTTATCTATGCAACTATTCAAAACGCTCATATCCGGTATCTTACTTACTAGTTGAATAGTCAAACATATTAGTAATTTCTTCAGTCCCGTTTGTGGCCAGGAACAGGAGTGTGTTTATAATTGCCATATTAAAAGTTTAAATGTTTTGTGCGAATGTATATTTACCCAAGTAAAATATAAATAGCAAACAAATGAAATAGGGTCGGTATGTGTCGCTCCCATGAATGATCTGTGACAAGCATCAGCCCTGTTTTCTATGTATGAAGCGTTTACTTTATCTGGCCAAATATATTCCTACAAGGAGCGACATAATGGAAATTTCAGTATGAATCATGAGTATTCAGAATATTGATAGTATACCATAAAACTTCAGAAGTACTAAATTATTGTTTATTGGTATTTCGTGCATTGTTGTACACTAACCGCCTATCCTTGAATACAATCTCTCTCGAATTGAATAAGTAAATTGTTTCTTTTTATCGCAGGACCTTTCCCGACTGCGTATTGAAGGAGAGCCGAAGATTCAGGAGATTGATACCTTCTCAGAGCGCGTTATTCCCAACACAGGAGACGCTGGTCAGCGAGTCATCAAAAAGGAGGTTCGAGAACTTCGTCAAGAATGGGACGATCTCTTAGATTCTCTGGGACAGACAATGACCGAATTAGAAACTCGTCACTCTGAATGGACGGAATTCGAAGAATCCTACGAACAGTGTCAGGCGATGATAAAGGACGCTGAGAACAATCTTCGAGCTTTAGAACTGAAGTCCACTTTACCAGAAAAGATAGCGCAAGTGGACAAATTTGATAATACGGCACGGCAGTTAGAAAACCGCCAGTCAGCTTTTGATGAGTTAGCGCACCGCGGAGAAGCTCTAGCTGATGCAAGCGGAGAGAAGCATGCAGGGAAACTTGCGGTGCAGTTGAAGAACAAGCAAGAAGTACTTGGGCATCATTCTCATGATCTCAGCCGACGGTGGAACGCTATGGTAGCTGAACATGAGACATTTCAAGAGAAGAGAGAGCAAGCTCGATCGTGGCTAGACCGCTTCGAAGAGCGTCTTCAGGATTGTTCAACGCTTCCCACTGATCGTAGAGAAGCTGAGGCGCTGCTCTCCCAGTTACAAAGTCTGATGAAGGACAGAGAACCAGGATTTAAGATGGTTCAGGAGGTTCATGAAGCTATGCAACCAGTTCTAGCCAACACAGCCGCTCCCGGTCGAGAGCAAATGCGACGAGATGTTGGGGACATGCAGAAATCTTGGGATGCATGTCTTGCTGGTCTCAATTCTGCCAAGAGCAGACTTGATGCTAGTCTCGCGCAATGGAATCTTTATGAAGAAGGGGTGAATGAACTTGAAGATTGGCTGAAAGATGTCGAACGACGAGTGAGAGAAGAGAAGAAACCCGTTGGAGGTTTGCCAGAGAAAATGGCGCGACTTGAGAAGGTGAAGATGCTTCACATGAACGTTTCTGGAAAGCAACCAGTCGTTCGCCGTCTTGAGAGTAACTCTAAGGCTTTGGTTAGTGGATCGCAGGCAACTCCTGGCTCGAAACACGCCTTTGACCGAGTACAAGGCCTGCTGGAGCAATATGACGTTGTTCAGAAGGATACAAATGAGCTTCTGAAAGAATGTGAATCGAGTGTAAAAGAACACCAATATTACACTGACCTCTATTCCGAGCTCCAAGAGCAGTCACAAGAACATCGAAGACAGATTGAAAATTCCGATCAACCAGGTGACCGGCAGTCACTCATGTCAAAAGCACAAATGCTTGGTGATATGCTCAGTTCATTGGAACAGATCCAACCTAAAACACAACGTCTCAGTCAATCTAGTGCAAAAATAATCGAGCGAGCTACCCCTGAGGAATGCGATCGTTTGCGAAAAGACACTCACGGCATTCAAGAAACATATGCGGCACTTAGCAAGGACGTACGTAGCCGACAAGCTGAATTGGAACAGCTCCAGAATCGCTGGCGTCATTTTGACCAAGACCTTGATCGACTATCTGATAATCTAAAAGAGAGTGAAGGCGCTCTTAGAGGTCTTAGTGAGCAAGAGAGCAATATAGCCGATAAGAGGAAGCAGCTAACTGCTGTTAAAAAGCGTCATGATGAAATACTAAGTCGACAGAACGAAGTTGATCGAATTAATGAGAGTGGCGAAGAGCTGCTTCAACTGAGTCCCGATTTAAAGGTTAGTACTCGCTTGTCGCAGGTGAATGCTCGATACAACGCCATGAGCACTCTCGCTAAGGATATGTTAAAGAAGAATCAACAAGTTGTACAAGATCACACTGAATTTGATGATTCATATGCTAAAACAGCAGACTGTGTAGCGGATGCGCAAAGAAAACTCAATGAATTGCGACAAATGGCCAGTGACAGGTATGGAGTTCAAGCTCAGATCGAAAAACTGAACGATTTCTCCGTTGTTAGGGAGGAGGGCCAGATTTTATTGCAAGGAACAACGACGTGGGCCGATAAAACAATGCTTAATACCAGCCCTTCTGGTAGAGAAGCGATAAAGCAGGCTATGAGTCAATTGAACAATAACTGGTCTGCATTTGTGATTGATCTGAATAGCACGCGTACCAATTTAGAAGGAGCTTTGATACAGTGGACGGAATTTGACGACAATCTTGATCAGATTCAACAATGGCTGAGAGATACAAACGCCAAATTAAACAGAGATGAGAGTCAAGCTGATCTCAGTGAAAAATCGTTATATCTTCAACGCGCTAAGGCCTTACTAAACGAAATCGTTGCATATGACACGGTTATTCAAAGCGTTAATAAAAAGATGGTGGGACTTGAAAGCTCTGGAAACAGCAATAAAGTTAATGACAATATACAATCAATCAAGAAAGAGTATACTCTATTGCGAGGCAGCGCCGAAGACATTGTTAAACGTCAAGAAGCATTGGTGACTCAGCATCAAGAGTACACTCAATCATACATGAGTTTTGGTCAATGGTTGCGTCTTCAGAGAGAAAAGCTTAGTAGCTGCAACGACACATTTGGTGATCAAACGGCTATTCAATCAAAAATGCAGAAAGCTCAAACTCTGATTTCTCAACTTCCAAATGGCGAAACTCTGATGAAATCTGTTGTATCACTTGGGGAAGAAACAATTGCCAATACTTCTCCCAATGGTCAAACGCGCATTCGTGAGGAAATTGATCAAGTGAAGTCCGAGTTTGAAGATTTCAGCACAGAATTGACAGATGCCAGCGATAATCTTTCAAAATGTCACAAACTTTGGGAAGCGTATGAAACCTCTCGATCAACCTTCGGTGACGATATGAAACACTTTGAGGAGAATCTTCGAAGACGTCCAGAGCTAAAGTCAAATCCTCAGGAAAAACGGCAGCAGCTGGCCACATACAATAGAATGCATGAAGATCTGGTGTCGAAGCAGGAAGATTTGGATGTTTTACACACACGAGTTCAAGAGCTACTAAGCGTGAATCCTGATTCTCGACTTTCTCATACTTCAACACAGATGACAACGCGATATCAAAGCCTCATGAGTTTATCAAATGAATTACTCAAGAAGATTGAGGGTATATTGAACGATCATCTCGAGTTGCAGACTGCATGTGACAACTTTAGTGAATGGGCAACGAAAACTCGTGAAGAATTATTACAAGTTGACCGGCAATCGAAAACGAGAGAAGAGGTAGAGCGTTGCTTACCACGATTGGCAGCTCTGCAGAACCAAATCGATGACGGAGCCGAACTTTTAAAGGTTGCAGAAGATATTGGAGATAGGACTTTGACTAACACAGATATTCCAGGAAGTAGCAGCATCCGTGAGATGCTAGATGGATTGCGAAGAAACTTTGAGGAAATTCGAGACCAGATCTCCAGAAATCGCATCGCCTTCGACAGTGCTGCTACAGGTTTGAATGAATTTGACCGCAGCTTCAATCATCTTGACAGTTGGCTTAAAGATGGCGAGGTGAAATTAAATAGTTCGGATCCTAATTCTGCTGGAGATCTATCAGGAAAGAAGGCGGCTCTAGAACGACTGCGAATATTAGCATCCGAAATGGCAGCAAAGAAAGCGGCAATTGATCGACTAGGACACAGAGCAAGAGATTGCGAAGATCCTACACTCAATGATCAGGCAGAGGAGATCACCAAACGTCATGCACGCATGATGGGAAGCGCTAAGGATAACATCGCAAAACTAGAGCAAAGCGTTAGCGGTCAGGAGGAATACAAGTTGGCCAGTGAAAGAGCTAGAGATTGGTTGAATGCAGCGAATCATAAACTTCAGAGAATTGGTGATGTTACTGGATCTCAACGTGATCTTGAATCACGTTTGGAGCAGCTACATCCCTTCAAAACTGATCTCAATCAAGATGGTCAGACACTCATAGACCGAGTTGATCAGTTCGCTAATCAAATGCTTAGCGGAAATCCACCAGAGAGAGATGATATCTCTCGTGAAGTCGATTCTATTCACAATGAATTTGCTCAGATTTCAACTCGCTCATGTCAAGTAGAGCGTCAACTGGAAGATGTTATTTCTCAGTGGCATCGATTCATCGAACAGTGTCAGAAATTTAATGACTGGCTGAGAGAAGTAGACAGCAATCTCAAGCGTCATATCGATTATGGTCCAGACTTTGAAAGCAAACAGCGGCAAGCGAAGGAATTTGAGGTAAGTAAGATTTCAAGTCAACTTGTGAGTAAATTCATTTGTTTATTTTCATGTTCATATTCATTTCATAGTTTAAATTGGAAATTCATAGGTCTTTGGTAATTTGTCGTGTTCATGGCTGATGGAAGCTAGCCGAAGGCGCTCGGCAGCTTCTGGCACTAATGTACTTGTAGCTACACAGTTTGTAAATGCTCATTATTAGATGGTTTTCAAATTTTTCGAAGTATTAAAAGTTGATCATGCTTTTTCCGATAATGTCATCAAGAATATTCATTATCAATGCAGCTATTTCGGGATATGATAAAGGTACGCTACCATGTTGTTTTTCGGGCTGACGTTGACTATCTAGTTAGATCCAATGAGTGTCAATCCATTGTAGGTCGATAATTACCAGAGGATATTATTTTGTAATTATTGTTTATCTGTTAGTTGTTTATTTACCATAAAACAACAAACGCGCCTATCATCGAAATTCATCCAAATATTTAATTCTGATTCGCCGATGTCCATTTTTTAGAAAGAATGATTTCCCTGATGAAAATGTAAAAAGTTTCCAATAAAGCTTTTGAAATTGCTATATGCTGCCAGTTATGTTGTAAAGCCAACGCTGTTGGTTGCGCTTTGTTTGAGTGCTTTGTCCCAAGCAAAATTATTTTTGCTGTTTTCTTGACCTGTTCTTTGTCACATTACTATACATGATCTTTGTCACATTACTATACATGATTATCCGTTGTATAGATTTGAGTGTGATCATTCCCGACCACAAGTGAAAATCAGTTATGCTTTTAGATGATGTGATTGAGAATTACAGGCTGGTGATAGTTTTTAATTAGATATGTACAGTGCATGTACAATGTTGCCATAGCACACTGCTACTGAACCCGAGATTTTTTTCTACAATAAATTCTCACGACTATAGGCCTGACGTACTCTGGCTTCATTTTAAGTTGTCCTTCCAACAAGACTGTGTACCATATGAATTCCCAAACTTCCCCAATACCAATGATGGTCAAGTTACAAGAAATTAAATGTACTCAATCGCGAATCTTGCTTATAGTTTTCTGCTGGTGTATTTATGAAAATTTGAGGAATGTGCTTCAAACTCATGTTTCTATTGTATTGAAAATTACACATGGTTGACAACTTATCCTCTGCACTTTTCAAGTGCTATAGAAAGTTTGATATAAATTTGGATGCGTTTCATGCAATTTTGCTGCATTCGAAGCCACTTAACACTCTTATTGACTTCGAAATCTTTTTACGGGGCTACATTTTTGCAGTTTAAATAGTGCACGGGACTGATGGACCATCCTGTGTAATTAAAATAGACTTAAATTGGATAATGTAAATTCAGATTTGATTGATCCAAGATATCCCGTCTGCTTGTAGTCCTCGACAGTCATCTCGTTCGGCAGCCAGCACGAGTTTCTGCTGGGATCGAGACCGAAAATGTGACTATATGCCCACTACGTGTCTGCCGAGTTCTGCCAGGTTCCTGTTCTTGTCAGACAGCATTAAAGACTACACTTGTAAATTCAATGGATGTGAAGCAGATTCCAATGGGAAGGCATTCGATAAAAATAATACGCTCTATGTTTTCTCTGATTGCGCAAAAAATACTTTGTCTTAAGCCGAAAAGTTTGGCATGAATTGTGTTCATTTCATTTTCTATCATATGTTATTATCCTGCTTCTGATCAGTGATGTATCCAAGAATATTGTTCAATGTGCTTAAAATCGGCCAAAATGTCGTGTTTGCCGACATTTAGAGACTCTTAAATCTGAAGGTGCTTGGCTTCATGCATAATGGTGCATGAACACATGAGAAGGCATCTCATGCCAGAAATAATGTCTGAAGAGTGTTTTTATCTAATGAGAGGAGAACACGAAATCTCATTTCTACTGAAGAAGTGGAGGTGCCATCGAGCCAACATTGATAATAATTGAAGCAAGTAAGAAAACACTTTGATGGGCTCGAAATGTATTATTGAAATGGGTTATCCATTTCAATAATACATTTCAAGCCCATCAAAGTGTTTTCTTACTTGCTTCAATTATTATTTCTACTGAAGACTTCAATCTGGCTCCCAGTGAAACTGCATGTATCTTTCTTTCTTTGATGCTGTCTGATAAGAAGAAGAACCGAGGAGAACACGGCAGACGGGCAGATTCGTCTTCAATCTTTGAAAGTCTCATTTTCGGTCTCTTTCCCTACGGATACTAGTGCTGGCGTCCGTACTAATACTCTCTCTTTATATTGCTGACCAGTTCATTGGTTTCCTTCATTCTTCCAATTTCAATTCCAATGCATAGATCTCCTTATTGCCAACTGGTTATAATATTGAGGAGTTGTTCTTGCTACTAACGGTTGATCTGTTACATTCCTAGACTAGAAGTTCTTCATCCGCTTACAATACTTTCATGCTTTCATTTCTAGTTTCACTTATGCATCCACCAAAATGTGGATAATATTTCCAATGAAAGCCAATCATGCGCTTTCGGATTCCAAGTATGCGAATATCGGTATTTTAGGCCAACTTAAGTTCCTTCCATATCAAATGGATCATCATTAAAATTCGTGCCATAATTATCATTTAATTAAAATGTGTGATTTTGAATTTTCACAGCTCATTCTGGAAGATATTTACTCCCATAAACCGGACTTAGATAAGTTACGGGAAGGTGCTACTAATCTTCAGCTACAAACTCAGGATTCTCAAGGCAATACCAAAGTTCTACAGTACACATCGCGCTACCAATCGTTGCAAAACACCGCTCAGGTACGTGTAGACCCAATATTATGTCCGTATTTACCCTCCATCCATTATATGTTTTGTTCTGAATATTTCATGGTGTGCATGTTTATCTCTTCTAAGCACAAAACGCTATTCGTGCTGTGCACATGCTGAATAACTTATGTTAATTAATTAACTTGTGAAATTGTGCGCTTATTCATGTGTTAATTGAAGTGTGTGATTTCATAAAGATATTTACCGGCGGACTGTGTGCACGGTGTAAGCTGCAAAATCTCATGTTATATGCAGCGGTCCTAATGAAATTATACAATATAAGCATTATTAATTAGTCTCGATAGACTGTATCCAGTAATGACCATGCATGGGATTCTACACATTTCGGAAAATTACGAATAATGCGAAAATTCTAAATGACAGAAACATATTGGTCTTTACTATCTAATTAGAAGACGAGATTGATTCTCACATGCGTGTAGATAATTAAGAATGAAAATTGCAATTCAAGTTGAAGAATCCGCAGAATCCCATGTATCTATTTAGATTTTAGAATTTGTTAAAATTGGACGCGGAACATTCTCTATATGATCCCTTATCTACATTAATCATTTATAGACGTATAACATTGTTTCTATTCCTGGACAGACTCAAAATGAACATGAACCCCTAACCCAATATTTGGCAAATATCATCAAATAGTTTTTGTATTTTAGTTCATGTGAATTAATTGAGAACTCAAATCGATTGATGCGGTACGGTGTCATTAAGGCATAGGCATCAATCTGTGCGTATACGAGGGTTTGTTGTCGTAGACTTTGACAGAAGTTCTGTCAGAAAATGCATTTTTCACTCAACTACATGTATTCAAGTAAAGACACATCGTCTGTAAGTTTTAGCATTTGGTCTTATATCAATATCAACTCCTCCTTGTGGAAATTTGTGGAAATAGCACTATGCATAGGCTACACAAGCAGGTATAGACAAAGGCCTATACGTTTGAGACAATGCTGCGAAAGTTTTTGATTATACGGTGACTGCGTCAATTACCTTCTAAAATATCAATGCAAGATAAGTTTGTCATCGTTTAGAAAAAAATCAAAAAAATTGCGAAACAAAGCGCTGAATTCGTCCATCATCGCACATTCATTATTCAACGGCAGACTATGAACATGTTTACTTACACTTTTATACAGCATTCTAATCAAAGCTAAGTATTCTAAATGCATCTTCTTGAAATAGTGTGGCCATTTGATCATTTATTTTTGCATCTAGGTCATCTGATCTTATAACTGAATTAAAAGTATCCATGTTTCTCGTATACATGAAGATAATTTTCAAGGTGTCATACAAGCGTTTGTGAATAATTGAAAACTTAAACAATGCGACATATCTGATTCATAAGTTTCGGATGATGGAAAGATTTTCTTTACAGATAATTAAATACAACCTGCAATTGTTGACAGCGTCAGTTCTGAAATGTTTCATTTATGCAATACTGTGATGAGAACCAGTGGTTTAACTGTATCTAACAGTTCATATTATTTATGCTAAATTAGATGCTACGTGAAATTGATCATGCCAGCATCTATCCAAAGAATGTCAATAATTTGAAGCAAGCATAGTCATCCATCTACTTTTAATTTAGACAATTGAAGGTCTATCAACGCTGTTGATGTATTCCTTAGCGTGTGTTATTCCATATTTAGATATAAAAGAAACTAATTTGATTTTATTTGAGAATTTAAAGTTTAGTTCTCATTACACATTACACTGTAACATTGTGAGTATGACACTGTTTTCCTAAATGCTTATTCAACAAAGAATCCAAAAACATATCAGAGTCCATATTTTCTAAAATATGCAACTTTGTGAAACGAATCTCTAGTTTTGGAAAATGAGTCAGAATTATACTTTTTAACTAAGAAATAGAAAAGAAATTCATTTCGAGTGAATGAAAATCATCAAAAACTCAAAGTTAAACAAATAAAATGTGATGAACAGGTAAATATGAAGCACGTATTAAAAAAACTACTGGCTTGAAAGTCATACTGACGGAGCGCTGTCATACGTGTCATGTTAGATTTTATGACAAAGCGTCTTTGAGCTTGTCTAAAGATTCATTTACTACCATAAATTGATGTCGTATAGTGTTTGCTGTTCATAGCGTAGAATTGTATCTGTATTGTTTACACTTCGTGTATGACTTTTGTCTTTGTCTCCAGTAGAATATTAATTTCTTTGTGTTAAAAATGTTACACATCGCTGGCTTGCCCCAATCTGGAATAATGCTTTGTCGTGTTCTTGTATTTTTAGAGTATTTTGAATGTAAGTTGGTATAATTAAAGTATCATTGTTCTTAAATGCATTCCATAAATCACCGCCTTATTCATAGAGGCACGGCTTTGGCTTTCTCACTGAATTTTTCATGCATGTGATTCGTGTAGTCATTTTCTCATTCAGTTCTGATACGTCTTATAGTTTCAAAGTCTGATCGCAGCTATGAAAACCAATCCCTTGCAGATGATTGGTTTTGTTCATTGTAACTCTGCACATTTATGAACATTCACTTTAATTCAAAGTAGCAAAAGTAGCGAAATAATGTTCTCTTACCAAAGTTATGATGCACATATACTGCTCGACTTCAAATTCAAATAAAGTAGTGAATTGCGAGTTCCATTTATTGGTCGCGAACGCTGATTTTTTGGAGTATTTCGCGGCATGTATTTAGAATATCTTAAGGTGCGTTTACACGTGCAACTCTCGCTGCAAGGATCTAAGTAACCGATACATGATGGATAAGTTTAACTTTCCATGTGCTTCATTGGCGGTAGTAGCGGTCTTTATGATCATTATCAAAATAACCGGATATTCTGGTCAATTATTTAGTCTATAGTGAAATTCGTGGAAAACGAAGCACTTCTTTCAAGACCTCTAAAATGTACATTTTCAGCTTGACTTCTCTAATACCTGGTAATTTGTCTGACACGTTTTGAGGTCAGGCGATGAGCTTAAAATAAAGCGATAAAGGAAATGTCTTTTTAATATTTTTCCGTGCATTATCAATTGCGTCAGTATTCTAATGTGTTGTATTTATCATTGAAACAGTAGAACAAGCCATAATGTCAGACTAAGGACCTTTTATTATGCAGCTCCATCATACCCGAAATTCCCTTACTCTACCGACATAGAAAACAGAGATGATAGCATAAAATGTTGTTTGAACATCAAGATTTTAATTCATTCATGCTATGATGCTTTTTACTACTAGTAGATTTTAATTGTTACTAATTACTAGCCTACTGATCACATGTATCTTCAGTAGCTGACTAAAGCCTAAATTTACAGAGGAAAGTATGTAAGGCAGTGCCTTTTATGTTAGCTCTACTTCTCAATTTCTTTGAATTTCGTCAACATAATAGCAAATATTTAATGTTCACAATAGGTTTTAATGCACTCATGTATTATTATCATACAAATCATTGGTTAATCAGCACTTAGGTTTTGTTGGCCCTCACTTACATTATTCTCAACCGTTCTGTTCAGATTTCTATTTGTCATGTTTTAACCTGATAACAAACGCGACGCTGATTAAGCGTCGGTCGTTTGCACGATCTATGGGAGAAAGTATTAAGATCATCCAGTTTTGCGTAAATCCTAAATCTGCAATATCTTCGCCATGGATTGTGGAGTAAGAGTCTACAAATCTATTACTATCACTTTCAATTCATGTAAACATGTTGTAAATACATAACTCAATTGGTTAACTAGTCTTCCTATAAATTGCATGATATATCGTATTATTAAGTTTTATCAGTTTTGTGCTTTATCTGGTAAATCAAGCTAAATCAATTGATATAGTGACATTTTGATAATTTTACTCACATTATGATTTGAAATACTATTTTAAAGCACTGTAATACAGCAACAGATCATATTATCACCGTATTTTCACTTCCATTATAAACTTATAGAAGCATTAATTCAACACAAAATAAAGAATGCTTGAATTGTAGAACTTTTGTACTCATTAATGCGTCAAGCTTTTTTGTTTATAACACGGGAAATTTATTTTTCACTAATTATTTTGAATATTGAAATAGAAGAGTGGCTCTCATGAAAACGAGATACTTATTGGTAATCTTCATCATCACTTTTCAAAATGTAATGAGACCATGAAAATGAATCAATCGCCAAATGCATACTTCAAAATACACCTACTTCCTGGAATACGTGAATGATAAAATTATAACCCGTCGGATAGACGCCAGACTTATTTCGATTTTCAATAATATTCATTATAGTACATCAAGAGAGATGGATTTATTAGCTTCTGTCTGGGTGTTGTTGTCTAGAGAGGTCATGACCCTAATAGCAATTACTCTTGAGCGATAGAGATGTGATCATCAACACATGCTGATCGGTTCGACATCAAGAATACCTTTTGCAATAAAGCTTTGCTCAAGGATTTCCTACCGTTAAAGAAAATCGTTTTGGAAGCGATCTGACATATGTATTAGTTCAAAGAAGCGAACCATGTCTATTGTAATGTCTATCATGCAGCTATGTTACACATAAAGCACTATTTTATTTTATCGCTACTATTATCGCTCCAGTATGAATTCAGGTATAGGCACCCTGAGGCATGGTCTTCATAATGATATTATGGCGCTTAAGACATAAGAATTGCGTTGTGATTATAATCAAGGCATATTTCTGAGCAACTTATTTTCTAAAATTACTTCGTCAATTTTATTTCTGACGATACAATATTCCTATCACATGCGATGAAAGCAATTTTGAAAGCTTGATAATGATTAGCTCAAAAAATTGTTATTCAATTTTGAACACAATAAGGCGATTGATTCATTTATACTCATTTGAGGAAATTTTGCAAAGTTTTGGGAGAATTTAGTCCATCAGTACTTGTACTGACTTTAAACAAATCATTCTTTGACTTTGTTTTGTGAATTTTTCTCTGTGCATGTCAATTAGTTTGATTTAATCTTAATCGCTATTTATTATATTGGCAGTTTTCTTTGAAATTTTATCTAACTTTTCAGTATTAATGATATGATCAACTTCAATCACCAAAATCAACAAGTTTGCTGATAAATTATTTTAATAGATATATTCATCTTTCAGGATATTCATCAAAGACTGGAAGCATTAGCAAAGGAGCATAGGTTCTACGAGGATGCAATGGAAGATGCGAACTCTTGGATTGAATCAACAACTCAACGCTTGTTACAATGTTCGGACATATCTGGGGATCAGAATGCTCTGAAGGATAAAATTGCTCTTTGCAAAGTGAGTGACATCTGTTAGCAGGCATCTGTTAATTTGCAATAAAGTTCGAAGACATATTCTACGAGTATGTTGAGTACTATTGTATGTATAGTGTTATCGAGGTTGAAAACAATAGCCATGCCATTTTAACTGTGATTAGAGCTGGAGTGATTTACCAATATTCACAATAATGATTATGATTGGTTAAGCTGTTCAAAACTGTGATTGCGATTGATTATGATCAATGCAAACAGAGACTTTATCATGATAAATAGTTGAGCAGCTTGTATATAACGATGATTGCGGCTTTCAGACGCTTTGAGGACTCAATGGTAATTATTGTGTCTATAAGAAGAAATTTGAATAATTACTAGCATGCATTTATTCTGTGATAATAACATAAAATCTCATTGTTCTATCATTTTCTCTCAATAGTAAATATGTCTAACATTTAATTTGCCTCCCAGCTGCCATATCATAGCATTAAAACATTTACTTCTGGGGTTCAGGAACCTAGATACATGTATGACCTACTATGATCAAATTTTTATCTTGTTTTCTAAATTTTAAGCAGGCCCTAAAAATCCCAATATCTGCCTTTTTCGAGTCTCAATTTTCAAGTAGTTGCTTTAGGAAATGTATTCTCCACTAAAAGAGATGGCTACCGTTTGGTCTTGAGTCTAATATTGGCGTATCCAAGAATCATCCCAAAAGCTATTCAAAAGCAAGAATTTATTCAACAACTGAAAGCCAAAAGTAACGTGCAGCATTTGCGAGGCCGTGTGCGAGACCTTGACATTTGACAGTTCTGCTGTAGTCTGTTTCTACTGCAAGCGACAATCAGTCTTCTGTTTCTTTTTTGAATTTCGAACGACGCACGACTTTTTCTCCTATCTCTGTAAGGTATCAGGAATTTCTTTTCTCTCACTTACTAGGTTCCAGCATTTGCAATTGTTGATTAATCTTCACTTCAAGTAAACTGAAAGAGATAAGCAATCTAATTCTGTGGTCTCAACAGTACATAATGCAAAGAGGATAAGTCCTAACAAAGAACCCTGTCGGACACCTTCTGTAAACGAGCTGTATGATTCAATATTCTGTCCAGCTTGACACACCGAAAATGATCGACAAAATATGAACAGAGTCACGTGATAAAAATTGATTCCTATTGCATATTTGTGTTACAGAAGCCGCTTCAAACTCTTCATTCACACATATACCTGTAATTCACTATTCCAGGATATCGTCCATTCACTCGATGACGGTCAAACCCGACTCACAACCGCTGTTGAAGCAGCAGACCGAGTTCTGAAGAAAACTCCTCGTGAAGGGACCGATCGAATTCGAGAGCAGATCGATGATTTACGACAGAATTGGGCAGAAGTTAATGCACAGCTGAATAACTGTTCTGGCAGTTTGTCAACCATTGCTGCCAAATGGAATGATTATGAGGAATTGAGAGAACGTCTTGGCCGATGGCTTCAGGAGACGGAACGTACTGTTGATCAGTTATCCGTACCAAAATCGGACATAGTGGAAAAGAAAGCCAGATTTGAAAGGTTTCAGGTAAGTTGAGACAAGACACGTTTACTTTGATCAAACACCTGACCACTTCGGTTCAAGTTTATAATCTTTCCGGTGATACCTGTCCTTTCATTTGTGTATAAATGAGCCTACTAATCAGAATTCTGATATTGTAGAAATATATGACCTTTCATTTACTGACTCTAATGTGGGCGATGGTTCTTTATTTTACAGAAATGAGAAACTCTTTACCTGTGTTTAGAAAAATCGCATTGTTTATGGCTTCCCGAGATGCAATACCCCACCGTACATGCAGCGATGCATTGCGCTAAAAGGAAAGATAATAATCTTAAGATATAGCAACTTTGATAATGTTATCTCTGGTTGGCAGCAGATATCTGAAGTCGTAAGCAATGCAATTTCGGCACTCTGATGATCTCGGTGCAATGATAGACAAGAACCAAAGAGATTGATCCTAAAAAAGGTGGTGAAGATGCCTTGGTTTGACACAATTCTGTTGAGTTGACAACCAACCAACAACCAAGTTGTGTTGGACATTCAAAATCTATTCATTTGTTTTATATTTGCAATATATTTTGATCAGCACCTGCCGATCATCTTCATGCAAGTGAATTTATTCTGCATAATTCAAAAGAACTCAAAAATCCAAAGATGGTAGGTGCTGATCAAAATATATCGCAACTATAAAACAAATGAATAGATTTTGAATATCCAACAAAACTTGGTTCTTTCCAACTCAACATACATATAAACAGCATTATGCGCATTATTCACCCATGGGCGTCGCTGTGTTAGTGGCCTGCAACTGAGGGATCATTTTGGGAGATGTCATTGTGATGAGCTTCATCGATGTTATGAACCAAATTTCATATCTGGGTGAATTGAGTTCAGTGCATTTAAAAAGCGGGTCTTGAATTAACAATCAATATATTGAATATTCGGAGGTATCGTTGCAGTTCTTCGCACTAGTGCAGGAACTCAATATCATGCAGGAATAATAATGCCGCATAGCTTATCGTGCTTCCACCTGTAATTGAACTCCTTGTCCATCTTACACATCTTACACACGATGCTTCGCGTCTCTTGTTTCAAGTAACACAGACAGTTCGTTCAATTATGGTGGATGCATTACAAGCTAGGCGGTAATATACATATCCTTCAAAGTGACCTTCATATTGCAGTTGTGTCCACGCAAATAATCTAGCGACGCCCATATAGGGACAATTGAGTGCGAACTATATCACACAATTTTTTATAAATCAAGTTTCCTTGGTTCTTCCCGAACACAAATGTTAATGGCCGACAAGCCATTTCACTCCAGATAGCTTCGAATAGTTCGTTGACATATACTCTTTCAAATCAATCTACCATTGCATCACTCCTAGCCGTGCCGTAATTCTTTATTGTTGTTTTAATTGTTGAACCTTTCACTCATAGCATTGACGCTGTAGTTTTGTGGCAGAATACTCGCTCTATAAACGAGATGCCTGAGGAAATTTAGGTCTGTCCAAACCGAAGAATTTCAAAACAGATACTTTTCCTACTTTACACTTCGAGATAAAGAACGATCATGAAATTACAGCATTCACTATTAGCTCTAACCACTCACTGGTTCAGCAGCTTTGTCGATCAAAAGCTTCAAAAGCTTAAACAAGCTCTGCCCTTCTGGAATATGCCAAAAATTCCAGCATTGTATGCCGGGTATTGTGACATTGCTTAGCAAATGACAAGTCAAATTACATTTACATAATTTTCAGTTGCATTCGCCAGTAATTCAGTTTTGAGCCTGTTAAGCTTTAAGGATGCCTCTAAGCACCAAAGTACAACAGATTGTGCCTGATGTTGTGTGTGAGTCAAGAAAGGTGATGTTTACCACAAGGTAGCACTTTTTCCAACATACTTAGAGTGGATTTGAAGACAATATGGGCTCAAAATCATAACCCTTTATCTGATATTCTTTCTGCTGAAAAACAATGGCGCTAGAGTGCCTCACTGGATAACTAATGCAATTTTAGCTCTGTATAAGAAACTGTGTAAAACCCTATCTACAAACTATTCTGCAAAATAAGCAGTTAGTTGATAGTCAAGACGAACAATGATCGTCTATGATCAAGTATGATTTTACCATACAAGAACTTCAGAAAGCAATTTGCAAATCAAGACTGACATTATTTAAACTTTATTGAATGTTGACATCAGCTGAGGAAGTAAAGGTAGTACTACAGCACTGAAATGGATAGCTACCGACTACCTTTATGTAATTGCAATTCATGCCTACTAGCCATTTAGAGATAGCCCTGTATTAAGTTTGAACGCTTTCCTAATCAACAATCTTGTAAAGAAAATGCAAAATATTCGAAATGCCTTTGTGACAATTTGTTCCAGCCGAAGTGCAATTTCCCCTGGTTCATTTTGAACTCTTTTACCGCATGGCCTTGTTTTGTCGATCAGTCAATGTGCTATTTATTAATCTTTTTCTGGAGCAATTTTACATGTGTTGCCTCTGGGTTCTGAATTGTAGTTGAGTGTAGTTGCTTACCATCGCCATTTTTCTGACATTGATTTGTAGTTCTGCCATTACCTGGATCCATCTATTTTCTTTCCCCAGGAGAAGATCACCCGCTTGAAAGTACGTTTATGCTTCTACTAAGAACGGTATCGTTTGTATATTTTCACAATTCATAAATTGATATTTAGAGTTCAGGTTGCTTTTTTATGCTCTGACTTTTATCACTGGACTTTCCGTGTTCGAAACTTTAACGTGAGAGCTGTAGTTTCTCAAATATTGTTTCCTACTAAGCATTTCATCAAATCGGCATGAAACATTCTATACAAGTTTCTTATTATTTGAGTCATTAAGATCTATTCACATCTAACTAGAATTGTTTTAAGATGACTGCCATGGTGTGATAATCGATGCACGACGCCTGTAAACGTCTTTTATGTTTTTTACATCTCAAAACTTTAACATAATTAAGTTATGAGTAACACACGAGTTGATCAAGTTTTATTTTGTAACGTAAATGCTGGTCATTTGTTCGAAATATAATGTTGCTTGTGCTGCAGATTGTTTGACAGTGTGTTTCACACATTTATAGTATTAATGTCAACTTTTGCCATTTTTGTTCCTGTAACAATCACAAACTTACATTCTTGAGTAGATATAACATCAGCAGTTTTATGGGGGCTTTCTGAGTCGATCGTTAAAAATGTATTTGAGGCACACATCGCGATAAGGCGCTGTAGAACCTTTCATGGTTGCCAGCGACTTGCATCAAAGCCAGGATGAATAAATGCAGAGAAGCCCATTGTACAGTTTTTGTGCAGTTGTTTTTTTACAGTCGATCCACCACTTTGCATTCAAAAGTTTGTTTGGGCTATTCCGAGCCGCATCCTCGTATATAAAACATACATCCTTTTATGCCAAAACGCAGGGTCTGTTGTTGCTAGGAAATTCAGTGTCGAATTAGATTTTTCGATTCTGAGGACATCTACTCAATGCCCAGGCGAACTGGCACTTTACAACATGTAGGCTGAATTTATGCAGTTAGAATGTATGAGTCTATTTAAGGATGTACAAGGCCACAAATAGATGCAAGATTTACGCATCATTGCTTTCATATTAATTTAGCAAAAGGGCCTTCATTTGTATTCACAATTTGAGGGTGGAAATGAAGTAGTTATGTTTTTATTGTTATTTTTGATGTTGTTTTAATTCTGTTTTTTTCTAAACCAATATTTTGAAACCACTAAGCGTGATTGACCGTGATAGGTGGTAAATCCGACTTTATATATTTTCATTTAATAGAAACATTCTATTGCTGTATGTCTGTGATTTTCCCACAGCCTAGCGCTACAAATATCTATTTCTACATCCTCATTTTTCAATTTCTGAGCTCGTTGTTGAATCGTTGATAAAGGTATAAAGATAGTGATTTCCCTACAGATAGCGACACACTTATTCGTTGAAATAGATTGACCTAAAAAGCAACTAGAATTATAGCATACGTATTATAAAATTTTTAATCATGATGTGAAAAATTGCGATCGTTTAGAAGTTTATCAATCAGAGGTGCCATCGAGCTATGTATAGAAGTATAGGTCAAGAAAACTGTTTTGGTGAGCTCGAAATTGTATTATGACGTACAAATTTTCGGCCGAAGCCTCTGTCAAGTACAGCTTTAATGGCTGGCCAGGAAAGCGACTCTAGATCATTCCGCCGTGGAGTGTCACTCAGATTGACAGTGTCAGAAGACAAGCACATAGACAGCAAAATAATAGAAATATAGCCAATAAAACCAATTAACAATCAGCAGATTAAAAAACTTTACAAGGAAATAAAATAAAATAATTATTTGAAGTTTAGAAGTTTGTCTTCTAAAGTCTATACCTAGAATAAATAATTGAATGATGAGTGTGTGTGCAACGTCCGCGTAAATAGATCATTATCAAGTTGGGTTCCCACAAACTTGACAATGAAGCTATATGAGGATTGGTCGAAAGAGAGAGAGGATGTCTATACACACTGGACGCCGGAGCGGCGCGTCCTCACTCGTCAGAATTTTCGTTCAGAACCTAAATAAACCTATGGGGCTGTTCACACACAGAAGCGCGATCTATGAAGTTTCTGAACGAAAATTCTGAAGCGTGTATCAATAATCTTTTCTAATTATTTAATTGCCTCATTTGTCAATCTACATTTCAGACCTTACTTCTTTTATTGATCACGTTCATTACTAATAAGTAGCTTAGTACACTATAAGGAGTGAACAGTTCTTTTAAAGTTTCAGATATTTTGTTTTATTTCTCTTGGCCATCAATTTGTCCTTTTGTTACAACCGTTTGGATGTTAATAGTCAAAAAAAGCAAAATACCTGCAAATATTGGCTTTTATCTGTAGCTTGCAGAAAAAACTATAGAATACAGGGAAGAAAGCCTCTTTTTGCGATTTCCATGATGGTAAACAGCGCCTGCCGAGCCGATTGATCACCAAGTTAACTAGATGTATCATGCAACAGGCAATTTCCTATGCAAATATCTCTATAGCAACAATTTCGGCATGGTCATCATTTTCTGCAATAGTATAAACAACACGGGTTATCATTTCGCACGTGTACGCTTGCTCGTGTGAACCTCACGTCTGAATTACTTACGAGTGTGTTGCGTGTTTAAGGAAGTTGCTATCGCATCAAATTTCTAATCTGCAGAGTGGGCGTGGCTATGGGAATTGCTTAGGAATGTGACAACGAAGGACAAGAGAAAGCATTCGAGTATATAAAACATCTATGTATTTGTATTTCTATGCTTCACCTTATTTCTAATTCATATTGAATGGAATGCTTTATTACATTGACTAACAATCGCCATCCCAAGATGTATCCACGAACAAGATATTCCAATGAGTGAGTTTAACGGAGATCATTATGCTCATGTTTTGGCGACACGTTTTGCTTCCTTTTCGAATTGAGATGCAAAAATATCATCAGTCTTCCTTCAAAAGCTTATATCTCGATTTCCGCGGTATCTGTTAAATTGGGGAAAATGTGTTTTTCGTTTTTTTATCACTTTATATTATATTGTCTTTGCATTATCTGTTTCCATGACATATACACTGTATTTAGTCATGCATATTAGCAGTGGTTAGTGACTTTTATTAGTCAAAATTATACATTCATCAAACAAGAAGCGTTCAAAGTAGCGTTCATAAGATAGAGGTGATCGATAATTATCGAATATCAAAATAGAAGGCACCTAAGAAAAGCTGACGATGTTTTCAGCAAAAGAAGACAATGAAACAGTGCAAACACGATGTTATTTTTTTATCAAAATAGATATAGCATCAATATAGACATAGTATACAAGTCAATCATGCTCATGAAAAAAGTCTTCAATGCATTCTGAAGTTTACATTTTCCACACAAAGCATTGACTCTTATGGAATGCTTTCAGCAAGCTTAGTGACGTCTATAAATTCGTGTAGAAAACAATTATCATCTTGAAATGTATGCTTATTATAATTAAGACACTGCCTAATATGGTCTGCTATAATACGAAGAAAATGCGGAGCATTTCACGCTTGTGGAGAGGCCTTCAATCTTCTGTCTTCAATTAAAGAAAAGTTCATGTACATAGCTTCGATTGTGCGTCCTTTGATGCATCGGTCTTGCCGTTTTACTGGAAATTCATAAAGGAGATTTCCCTTATGGTTTGTAATGCTTCCACTGTTGACCATGCAATTTTGGTAATTAGCAAGTTTGCCGGTAGAAATATGTATTACAGAGAAAGACATGTTTTCATAATCATAGCTAATTCAATAGTGAAAAAAGCAAAAGCATAATCACAAAACCTCAAGTGAACTCAATATGAAAATGTGCTTCGACTAGTGACCGCATTGAGCACGTCACGCACCTCTAGAGGAAGCTGGACGTCCCCTGAAGTGACAAATTCGTGTCTATTTTCTAGCTGATAGCTATGATACATCGCTTAATGCACCGTTTCTTGGCTGAGGACGTCGACAACCAGATAGTGTACTGATATTCTTACAAAGCAATATCACGAGGTCAAGGAACTGCATTTCAAAGTACATGCACCCACATGTGCTAAGATCATTGTTCTGCGACCTCTCATCCATAGAATGTCTATTCAGTCAAGCCGACGTGATTTTCTTGAAGATGTGGAAACCCCCGTCACCAGCCGTGATGAGCTTATTCGATATCAAGCTGAAAACAATAATTTGATTACTAAATGTGGAATTAGCACATGCCACATGTTCACATATTCACATGCACGTCACGTGTAGTGAATACATAATAAATGAAAAAAATGAAAATGCCACTTTGGCACTTACAAAAGTAAAGAGATGACAAAGGCGATGAATTTTGATCCTGACAATGATTCATGTTCAGGAGGTGAATCTGAAGAAGAATAACTTGAACGTCTTTATGTTGATAAAGCAACAGACATATAAATGTATATCGCATTGGATGCATGTGTTTTTATGTGAATGGTCAACCAACATCTGGTTCTATGGGCTTAACTTCATGATGGAACATTAAACTGCTCCAAAGCTGGATATCAAGTCTCTTGTGTGTAAACTATACCATGAAAATTTCGAAAAAACAATACGAGCAGTACCGGCAATGAAGTTAATCATTATTTACGATTATTAAAAACAAACCATTGTATTCCAAAGCTATGTAGCATGTAACTCAGGCATGAAGCGCGTTGAATTTTAAACTCTATTTGGATTTGCGGGAGTCCCATGGGGATCTTTGTTACTTTTCTACGGCAATGAGATGGGGATAGGACAGAAAATTCTTCCAGTTCCATCAGCAAACTTCGTGATAGGACGTCGTCGATGGTATATACTTTTATTCGAAAAACGCATGCAGGCCTACTGACCTTAGCATTGTTGCGCATTGCTAGAGCACGAGTTAATAACTTATTTTAGTAATTTGATCACTTAAATGTTTTTATCAGCATCGTCTTCTTATACTGTGTACGCATGGTCTCCCGCTTTCTGACTCTGTTATGAGTACTTATGACTTCAGCATGGGAATAGACTTTCACCGATGATCGATATATTGCGGTTTTGCGCTTAAATTTTAGAGAGAATCAGAAAATCAACCCTTGGAAGCACATGGGTTAACCAGAAAAGAAACTACTTGCAAAAGTGAAAGAAACATTCATCGATCATGTGATGACTAGGTATCAAAATTTGTCTTTCACAATGAAAAAGGAAATCGAGAATGCGATATTCACGCTGTGTTGAAGGCATTTTAAGACATGACAAAGAAGTCTAATGCATTCATTCATTCTAGTTCCACTAAGCACATTTGTGAGTTATCAGTGATCAGTTTTTTGAATTTATTCAGAAGGCAAGTCTTCGGATGAATCTTTTCAATTAAGTTTGAATCACAAATTTTTTCTTCTACGGCTGGTAGATGTCAGTGAAAATTCATTATTTTTGTGCTTTAGTTACTGTCTCTATCATGTTGATAATGATAAGTTGCACATACTGAATGTTGTAGTAACATAATGCATGTTGAAATTAGAATTCAATTTATACTTTTCTTTATGTTGATTCTTAAATATGTAGGCCTATCAGTATAGCAGAAACAATATATATGAAAGCATGTGTCACCGCTACATTTTATCCATAAATGGAAAAGTGATTTATTAGGAAAGAAATGCACTGCAATTATCGAAAGTGATGATGTTCAAGGCTAGTAGATGCTAGCAATTTGTATATGTCGATGCATAAATGCAATAAATCAAATCGCTCTTTAATTGCTGTCAGTCGTTTAACTTAAATATCATTAATATAATTAATAATAAGTATAATTAACTTAAATATCAACAAGGAGACAGTTGTCAATTGAATTGTGGTTATCCAGATTCATTTCTTTTTTATATAAGGTTTGGTATTTCACATAGATTCATTGCTTTTGAAAGTAGAAAGATTAAATAATAAAAATATACTTCGCAATTGAAATGTCACACATTTTGCAGTGATGGTAATTTTGAATACTTAGAAAGCAAATATCCTTCCCACGTTCACTCTGCTAATCCAGTGTGACGAATAAAGTCCTGTATTTACTGATCATTATAAACGGATTGTATTTTGCAGAACCTGCAGAAGGAAGTAGATAAAGTTGGCCCTGAATTCGAAGACCTTCAAAATATGTCTGACGAATTGCAAGCTGGAGGGCCACAGCCGGCTGTAGAGGAGCAATGCACCTCAGCATATGCCCGTTTCCGGGTACTGACCGCAAGAATACAGGATCGATTGAATGTTCTTGGTCAAGCTCAGCAGGAGTATCAGCAGTATCAAGATGCCTTGCAAAAATGCGAAAAATGGATTCTTCAGACAAGTTTCAAAGTAATGACTCAAAGTTCCACTCCTTGCAATTCTCTGGAGGCAACTCAGGTAATGTAATTATTTCAAGTCTCCCTAGAAACACTTTTATTTATCAATGATCAATAATGACAACATTTTAACACAGCAAATGCAATTTGAGAAGTCTTTTAGTAATTGATAGGACTTTGCGCTCCGTACTTGTTCAGCGGTGCACCGGGTGTGATATATAGCCATTCTATTTTGTCTCCGTGCATGCATTGTAGATATCCTATCACTCTATTTGACCTGTGAAGCAAATGGTTTACCGCGTGGGAGATATTATTTCGGGGAAGGAGTGTAGTCTATGCCAATAATGTCTGATCTTGTCTTGCTTTAGTCATGGCTATATTATAGAAGTCCATGCTTTACTGTAGATTAGATCTGTGAATAGATATCTACATTATTGGTCAGGCTAAATTTCTATTCAAATACTCTTGATAATCATAGACATGTCAGCAGAGATGCAGAGTCGGAATCCTATCATTTTTATCATAGTCGGAGTCTTATTCAAATGATAGGACTCCGAACTCCGGCCTATAACTAGACCCGAAATATAATACAAGCAAATTATTTATCCTCGTCCATAGCTGTCACTGTCTTGATGTCAACTTTCTCCGACAAACAAAAGTACAGAGACAGCAGTGCATGCAAAGCTTGTGTTGTAATAGTTGAGGGAATGAACCGTGATAGTTAAAAAAAGATTGTCTTTTCACTCAGTGATTTAGTAGAGAAGACAAGCCTTCCTAGCCTCGATCACACATGCGCACCAAAGTTCACATCGGAGACAAAAGTAAAATATCAGTTTGTTTGAGAACATTACCTCTCACCCTAACGTCTATCGTGTGTGATTGCTCCTCCAAAGCGCATATTAAAATCGAAATTCTTCCTTCATTCTACTTTATTTTTTATTCGTCCATCCGCTGACACGGATATTCGGTTGCAACGGTCAACCTGTTGCTGTCTGCTGCGTGCCGCCGTCTAGTGTCCTGTGCATCAGGGCTGTGGAGCCGGAGCCTTAAGGAGCCGATGGTTTTGGCCGGAGCTGGAGCCGATTTATCACAAAGGCTCCGTCTCCGGCTCTGATAGTTTGAGCTTTGATATAAATCTAGAATTTTGAAAGGTATTAATTGGCATCATAAAAAAATTAAATCATTTGAAATCTAAAGATATGTCTTTTAAGTATACCAATGATCTGTCCTCCACGATATCTTTCTTTGCAGTTGCCGCCTTCTTTTGTATTATATGTATTATATTTACACACATGTGTAATATTTTTTTATTACATATGTTTCGTAAGACTAATTTCCATAGCTTTTAGTGACAACGTATTCTACAAAATCCATTAATTTGAAGACTTGTTATATGCATGCTAACTAGATGATTGTAGATTCCTAGAGACAAGTCGCCAGTCATTTATGTACACATTTCCAGTTCAGTCAGCAAAGATAATATAGCTACATTTCTTGCGCAATGTCTTAAATCTAATGCGGTTACTATGTAGGTTACCATATCTATCGGTATGGCTACTGGCAGAAGCTACTGGCATCTGTGACAATGCCAATTTCCTTAGATTGTATTGTAGGCTCTTGTGCAGTCCCCCCCACCTACATTTTTCAAAACAATCGATTATTCAGTTTGATCAATTTTGATTGGAGGGATAACTCTTCTTCACACTCACACGAATGACCTGACTACAGTCCTCGCATGGCTGTAGCAAAAAGCGACCCAGCCACTTCTAGTAGCGCCTTATTATTCTAAAGGTATCTCATTCACAATGAATTTCCTTTGACTTCAAAATTCAAAGGGTATATTTCAATGCGAAAAAACCCGAAGGCAAATTACAGTGTTGACTTGCTGACGAAGTTTGCGACTATGACATCGCAATTACCCACGTAAATTTTTACAACAGCACGGAATGTTTCACTCAAACCGGTGATGCTGAAACGGATATCCAACGGTGCTGCATCTTTTGACCAGAGAAAAAATTGGGGGGGGAGGACTGCACAAGAGCCGTATTGTGTAATAATATTTCCCCAAATGTCATAGACCTGTGGATATCAAGAATTTTCCTTATTATTTTTTCCGTCTGTCAACATTTTATACTGATATCATGTTGACTTATATGTAAACAATAAAAAAAACTGAGACACTCTCAATAAAGGCGCCTTTTGACCTCCCTTTTCTATTGTCTGTGACATTAAACCGCACGCGCATTCGAAAGTAGATGGGATTTCTGCTCGGTGATCGCAGTCAAACTTTTATCATGCATTGCACCCTGAAACATGTTGTGTGATACTCCGAGTTCAGTTTCATCAGCCTTGGAGAAAAATATTGAAGCATTAAGAAACAGTGGTCTACGAAAAGGCGACCTCTGGAAGTTATTGGACAGCGAAGACAAGCAATATGAATTATGTGATGAATTGGTACAGGCTAGAAAAATTGTATCTGCAATACCGATATCACAGGTGTCCGTCGAAAGACTTTTTAGTTCCCTTAAACTTTTGCAGCCATCAAACAGGAGCTGCATGAAGCTAGATCTCATCGATGCACTGTTGTTCATTAGAACCAATGAATAGTAAGTAGTACTGTTGAATGACATACATGTATAAGCCCTATCAGCAAGATTTAGATTTTAAGATTCTGAATTTTGATTATAAATAGTTGATTGGTATTCTATGTCTCTTGTTTTCACTTCATCAGCCTAACCATCATCAGAGGAATAGTGGCAATATGTTATACATAAATTGAATATAATAATATAAATGAATCATTGATGAATTATTTAGTGCAACTTTACGCCATAATGAAAAATAAGAAATTAACATAATGTAAGTTAAGCCTCAACTTATTAAGTATGCTGCATAGAATTACAAAACTTGTCCTAAATTAAATATTTTTAATTTTTTTAAGTATAATTTTCAATTGTACATTTCTAGCCTACACTACAATGAGACTATCTAAATTACAATTTCTACAGATGATGAGTCGTGGGCTACCCACCGATCCTATTATTCATGGACCAACAGACTATTGGATAAAGGCAATAACAAATAACAATAACAACCTAAGCTAGCCTATATGCACTTTAATATTCAATAAAGCAATTGATATCTTTATTGATACGGTATATTTGGCTATATAGCCTATACCCTTTCTATGTTAGAGTAGATACAGGCCCTATAAGCTACTTAGAGGCATACGGTATCCAGTTTCACGTTCAAGCTTTGTTAAAAAGCTTATACTACTATTCGGCCCCTGTGACGGCTAATTAAGTAAATCATCATCACTCATGTGGTCTTCGTAGTAGACTGGTTGCAGGCTAGGCCAATTTATATTTAGCGAGTGCGGGAGATCTTTATCTAATTTAACCAATCCTGGCTATGACTTTACTTTATCTTTCAGAGATAGTCAATTCATGCAAAAATATATGACAAGTATGTTATTTATCATTATACTAGGCTATTATCATTTTTATTATTAACTTAAGTCGTTGCTTGTTAATGAAAACTAATTTGATGATTGTAGCAAGCCTCTAAAGGCCACACCGTTATCCAAAAAACCCGTTAAATGGATCCAGGATAACCAGCATAGATAGAACCTGAATTTGAAGTCGGAGCCCTGCTGTGCATGCTGCAATATCACATCCTTAATCCTGAATTATCACATTCATAATTCGTTTTGAATCTACAGAATCAAATGGAAAAACATGAAAACATTGCGAAGGAAATTGGAATGCAAAAACAAGATTTCGACTTTGTTGTCGGATGTGGCAAGCGAGTGATGGAGAACTCTACTCATAATGCTGAAGTCTTAGAAGAAATTCAAGGGGAATTATCGAAACTTGATGACGAATACAAGAATCTACAAGAAAAATCTGATCAACTTGGTGTGAGTTATATATCATTATTCTGATTTTTCACAAGTTTTGTGGGTGCATTATTCTATTTATGTTTTTTGTTTACATGTGCTAATAAACTGCTAGTCATGAATAAATAAAATGATTTTTTGTATTGTCTTTTCAGTTTTCTGATAAATTGTTTTTACTTCTTTATCGAATATTTTAAAGGTGATGTTAGAATATCATTTGGGTCTATGAAATTAATGATTCGACGACGCTTCGCGCTGCATACTTGGTAGATTTGCCTGGGCATATGATTATAGGACAAATCAATTCTCAGTTGGATCTAAACAACAATGGCTTTATCAAGCAACCCTCACATTACACACACGGACACAATTTATCATGCGCATCAGATTGCATCATCTTTTCATGAATAGAGAACAGCGATTGAGACTCACAACTATGAATCATTCCTTGATGGACACACACACACAATGCATACAACTGGCACTGAATCCTCATTTATGTTGATTTTGATGTTTAAGAGGTTTGAAGCTCCCGGAACTTTTTTCAGCATTCTCCCGGAATGCGGTTTACGAAAATATACTAATTTATATACTTTCTTCATTTCTTGTTAAGTAATGACTTGTTGTGACATGTGTCTTAGTTTTCGTCTATAAAATTCATGAGAAAAAGTTACAAGAATAGGCTAGAATTTTCTAGTTAAAGTTGTGAAGTAAAGTAAAGTGCGAGTATTAGTCGCGACATTTCTTCTGACGAGAAGCTAAATCATGAAAATTGCAGATGATGCTCACCGTTGTTAGCGCTGCTTTGAACGGTCAAGGGGGAGAGAGAGAGATAGAGAGAGAGGGATTACAAAATGTATATCTGCATTGACATCAATATCACGCTCAAGAAAACGAAAGTATAAATGCTGTTTATTTCTTTACATCCTATCACAAGACATCTCCAGGATATTGATTTTTATTTTTGCATGGTAAGAAAACGACTTTTCCAATCCACATGTCGTGCATTACATTAATCAAGTCGTCATGTATCGGTGCATCATAATTAAGGTGAACATAGACAGAAGCCATATGCAATGAAATCAATACTTTCAAATACATTGCTGATTGCGCGTACATGTAGTCCACAACAGAGAAAGAACCCCCATGAAAAGAGGATAAACGTTATACGTGGCACACCACATTATATTTGCTTTCCCGATGTTCTTGGCGATCTTGTTGGAATTCAGCCACGATTGAAGGACTGTAAACACTTTGATATCTTTGATCAGAGGACGATTCTTCACCTGGTTGGCAAGATTTATAAATAGATGTTAGAGTGGAAATACGCACGTATTTGAACCGCAATTCTGTACGAGCGGAGAAACTATAGCAATATGAAGGACATAGAGGATTGGTCCTAAGACTTCTCCCTGTGGAACACCCTTGACCACATAAATGCATAATTTTAGAATGAGAATTATTGTAATGATAGTATTGGAGGCGTTTTTGAATAAAATATCGTAGCCGCTGTTGACAGACCCCCATTCATGCAATATTTACCACAGTCAGGTATAGCAATGACGGCTGTTGTGACACAAAAGACACCAAAGTCTTCGAATCCCCCAATTGCAGCTGCCAATCGAGACGGAGTCCATGTTGTATACCATCTAGCATTCTGGCAAGCGTGGTATTCAGAGCTGCACGTGTTCGTACAGCTGTATTAGCCAATTCTCTCTTTGTCTGTCAAAATGCATGTACTGATGTGATAGTCAATTGTACAAGTATAGCCATTTGATGGCCATGCCGATACATCATCAAAGACATTCATTATCACATTGCTACATAATTCCTTGCATATTCGTGCATTGTGAAACATTCATGCATTTTTCCCACTTTAGGATCGCCTTCGAGACAATCTTGGTAAATGGAAAGGCTACAAAGACCAAGTTCAAGCAGCGGATAAATTCATGAAGAATAATCTGTCGTCGTGGTGGATCGACAAAGAGCAGCCAGAAGCAGAGAGCCTCGATGATGCTGAGCGTCAGATTGAGGACACTCACAGAATGCTGGACAAGGTCCAACATATGCGGTCTGACATTGCCGCCGCTGCACACCGCTGCGAAGCCATCTCTTTGGGATCTTCGCGGCCACCCAGTCGAGGTCCTAATGCTTTGAGGCGATCCCCCGGTAGTCGTCCTCGAACCCCTGTTTCTTTCGGACCTCAAACCAACAATTTGCCGATGGTCAATGGTTCGGACACTCCATCACCCTTCCATGCCACTCCAGACGCAATCATTGACTCTCCGTTTGCGCGTCAAGCAGAGAAAGTGAATAAAGACTTGAAGGATAATGCAGACAAGGTATGTTTCTATTCCATAACCGGAGTTTTGCAATAATTTGACAGATAATTGCCGTAGAGATTGCATGATCAAATAATTCGATTGACAAACATGTTTCAATACTTGAAGCGTACCATCATCAGTGAACAGCAGAAGTGATACATGCGCAAAGATTTAAATACATCTGAAAGTTCATTCAAAGGGAGCGTGAGCAATAATGACAATGACAAAGAAAAACAACTAAAATAACAGCAATTGATGAGTAGTCTGCGTCTGAATATTCATGAGCTTCATATTTTGGTTCTTGTAAGATTTTATCAGTAAAGCTTCTCCAATGCGAGTATAATTGAATGTAAGTATATGCAATAGAATGGAAAACGACTTCTCACTTGGGAAATGGACATGTAGTGAGATTTCAGAGGCTGGTCTGACGTTGAAATGCTCTTTGATCCTAGTGTATGAGTGGTGACGAGTTTCCCGATATAGCACTCTTGACAGTGCTCACAACTGAATTTGTATATTAAGGAGGAATGCTCGTTAAATGGAATAGGATCTTTATAGCGACATAAGTGTTGAGATTTGTAAATATTATAAGCTATCTTAAAGCGACTATTTTTCAAAATGAAATTTTTTCTGTGCACCTCCATAGTAACATCTTTACGACTTTCTGGAAGATATGGGGGTTTCCAATATATAGAGACTTTAGTATCAGGTTTTAGGCATTATATATTATTATTATGTATTTAAATCTTTTCGCATGTATCCCTTTTGCTGTTCACTGATGATGGTAGGTTTCAAGTATTGAAACATGTTTGTTAATAGAATTATTTGATCATGCAATTTGACATTACTGTGTGGAATAATTTCCGGAACGTAGACTTCCTTAATACAGAACATCCCTGAAAGAAGTTGAAAAGTTTGTTTATTGGATCCAACCGTGATAACATGTACATTGTCCTTCTGTACAGTAGTTATCTGCCTTTGTTAGAAATTTGTCCTCAGCTCGTCCCAAATTCTCATAATCAAAGAAAGATATGCGAGCCTTTTTTCATAAATCCCTAGCAATAATTGATCAATCAAATTGTCATTACGTGATTTTATAACTATTTATCGTCGTGAAAATCGTGCAGTCTAGTACACATAATGCAATGTTTTCAATTCAAACTTGTAGAGTACGAAGTTTAGCTGTATAAAGCAGTGTAGCGTCGCTAGTTGTGTTCATAGTTTGAATTCTTCATACCTCAGGCCTGCAGTAAACATAATCCCATTCTACACTACATAACGTAAGAATGACACCCAGTTTAAAAATAGTTTCTTCTACAAAATTTAATTCTGTCATGCTATAAACGCTAGCCGTATGAAAAAATAAAGGGTTTCAGAAAATGAATTAGCGGATCCATTTAAGTTTTAGAATTATGTGATGTTGTGCTAAGCAACAGTCAATTTCATCAGAACTGGAAAGATCGGCCTTCCACTGCATGGAACGAGGCCGAAAATGAGACTTTCACAGAATAATCAACACCCTTTGCCCCTTGCGAATCTGCGCGTCTGCTGAGCTCTAGTTGCCTCCTCTTCTTGTCATGGACGCAAATTGAAGTTTCCGGTGAAAATGAAGTCTTCTATGCTTTCTCTTATTATTTAAGAGGCACAGTTGACATGGAATTTCTTCAAGTCATTTCTTACCATGTTCATCCACCTCTGTCTATAAAGCTAAACACATTCAGATTTGTCAAATACAGAGATTTTGGTCAATTTTATCCACATTTAGTCACACTCTTGCATGCATCGCCGATTAGAAGCATGACATCACATGCACATGATGCGAAATGACCTGATGACACAATGCAAAAAAGATGGATCTAGACTTAGTACTTTTCACTTACCTAGAGAAATTTTTTAACCACAGACTTCAATCTGCGTCCCATTGATGTTTTTCTTTTATCCTGTCTGACAAAAAAAGGAACCGGGTAGTACTCGGTAGGCGCGCAGATTCATAGTAGGCATGGAGTGTGCGTCAATCTGCGAAAGTTTGATTTTCGGCCTCTTTTCCTGTAGAAATTCGTTCTGACTGCCGGACTATGCTTACTGGCGGCACAGATTGTGAGACATTGTTGCATTATTAAGCTGCTCCCGCTTATTCTTACAGCAAGTATCTAATGTCAAAAACGTCAGGCTTATAATCTTAACTCTTTCTGCGAGCTTGCAATCATCTCGAGAGTTAGTGGAGCATACATTGAATTCACTGCTGCTATTGTGATGAAATGTCAAAATGTGGTTATATATCGCATGTTAGATCCGTCTGAAACACTAGAATTTGACTGAAATTTCAATCATGGGTTACTAGTCATAGATTATTAGCGTGATGACCTAATGGGTCATGTGAGTCACGGCAGCTACCGGCATTAGCGCTGACCGCGCGGAACCAGACCGCTCCGATCTTGCATTACATTGTAAACAATTTAAAAATCATTAATTTTAAACTAAATAGTCATTGGAATACAGCTGACCATAAAATGAAAGATGAGTGAAGAAATGTTCTTTCAACTGGTTCTCAAAACGGGCACTGAAAAATAATTTCATGTATCAAAATACAGAATGTATAAAAGTATGAAAGTTTGCTCTGTAGAATGTTTTGAGCTCATCTACATTGAGTAATATTGATAACTGATCTTGAATTGCAATTATTTGCCTAAACTTCCATTGGCTTCATTATCGACATACATTTTGCGTGCTGAATACAATCTCTCACGAATTCCGAAGACTGGGGCTGCTTGGAATGTCAATCATGTTTCATCTGTGAAGTTGTATTGATACTTCAGTCATTGCAACTGAAGTATTTAATGCCCTCGTATTCTGCATCACCTGCATTCAACTTCAATTGTGTTGAAGCATTTTCCTTGCTTAAAGAGTGTTTATGACCAATTTTCGATTAATTTAAAACAATTTCTTGACAGATGGAGAGGCGGTTAGAGGCCCTCGCTGATGAGAATACCAAATGGGAGAATGCGAACCAATCGAGAGAGGATTTCCATAATTGGTTGAAGGATAAAGAAAATGACTTGAAAGATATTATTAGCGGCAGCAGACCTGGAAAAATGGATCCCGAAACCGCAGAAAGAGAACTCAATAAATTGCAAGTAAGTTATATGTTTTTGACTCACCATTCTCATTTCTGCAATGTTAATCAAGAAGAATTTCCTACTGCCGCTGATCATTGTAAAAAAGAGCTCATAGTCTTTAGTTTCATGACTTAACACT
Source organism: Prostheceraeus crozeri (assembly GCA_907163375.1). Classification (NCBI taxonomy): domain Eukaryota; kingdom Metazoa; phylum Platyhelminthes; order Polycladida; family Euryleptidae; genus Prostheceraeus; species Prostheceraeus crozeri. Next base: position 7,682 of record CAJQUW010003697.1, on the reverse strand, counting down.
TCGACATTACTAACTGTAGAGCATTGCTGACGAGTGATGACTCAAATAATGTCTCATGTCTCCGCTTCAATTTTCGAGTTTCTTAACTCTCGCCCCGTTTGGGGCATTCTTCGAAAGTCTCCCGGTGGGGGACTCCCCCCACTCCTCAATATATACTAAACTAAACAGCGGAGGTAATTCAAAAGCAAGTGCACAATATATTCCAGATTCGAGAAAATCAATGGTGGTATCCGTTTTTCTATGGTCACAAATGTTCACTCCACAAATATCATACTAAAATTTGAATCTGATTTTTCGTCTCTGCGACTATAAGTTAAAAGTTGTTATAGAAAGTTTAGGGCTACCAGTTTTGACAAGAATTGTATTAATATGATGCATTCATATAATCCAAGAGAAATCTCAAATCATCGGTATGCGGCATGTCATCCACATCTTTATTTTAAATCAAATATTATTGGCTGAAACCATCGACATATTAGGAAGTAAAAATATTCAAAAGTTTTTGGATGTACTATTGAATTAGGGTCATTTATTTGACCTTCCGATTGGCCAAATTCAAAGAAAAATTTGATATAGCATTTCCCGTTCTTGTTACCAGAGAGTGCAATCAAGTTACCGGGATTTGCAAACAATTTAACACAAATGCGCTGACACACATTGTGCTTTCAGTTTACCAGGAATTACATTCGATCTAGAACTTTGCAATTGATGTACCGGGATTTGCAATCGTCTGAACGCCAATCTTAAGTTGCGCAATCAGCTTACCAAATAAGGATATCAACTTACCTAATTTTCTATTCAATTCAATCTAATCAAATAGATTCATACACAAAACATATTCTGGCATATTCGCATACATAAAGATTCGAATATTAAGAAAGTCATTGATTATTTTCTGATACATCGTCTAAGCGCTGAGATTAAACCAAATCAGTAAATGTAGGTCTAAAAAGCAGCAGCGATATCTTACTTTTTAAAATGAAATTTCATTTGTTAAAAACTTTCCCTTTCCAATTCTGATAACAACCAAAATATTGTAAAAACTTAGAAATAATAAGACAAAATTCACGTTTCAATCTATATTTCATAATAATTACAAAAGTATTTTATCCTTCAATGTCTTGTCTGTTCAAACTTGGTTGGATAAATCGATCAGCACAAAGGGGAGCAATTCGTAGGCGTTATTTCGTTCAAAGCATTGCTCGCTATTCGTAGAATAATCCTTGCTCGCCATGCCGATTGTGTCAGTCCATGTACGAAAACACGTTCAGCGTCGTTTACTAGGTCCTGTTGAACTTGTTCAGTTATTAGCTGTCGACGTACAGCGATCTTAAAGCAATTGTGTGCTTGTTTCACTTGGTTGGGAAAAGGGCTGTACGGAAGTGGAGAACGTGTTTGTACGTGGAATCGATGTTGACGTTCGTGTGGTACTACAGTATTTAGATGTGGTTGGGTTATATCGTGTACGATGTATACAACTCCTTCAAAACGCGAGGACGCCTGGACGTTAATGAGATGATCAATGAACTTCTGGTATCTGAAATCTCAACAGTATGCTACCTTAAATCAAAATTGATGAGCCTCAAATCTGCATTGACGGCCATGATGAGATTGATATTAATTAATAACGAGATTTACAAACTTAATTGAGATTAATAACGAGATTTTCAAAATCTTAACACTGAAAAATGCGTAGTCACACTGTCGCCGTCAAACACATGTGTACATGTACATATCATGTATCTATAATTCTAATTCAAAATGTTGTTTCGTTCCAGGCTCTAGCCGAAGAACTTCAGGAAAATGCACCAACCATGCAAGAATTAGAGGAGACATATTCAAATTTGACACAGCACAAACCCTCATCGGCTGAGCCGACTCTCAGGGCCATTCGAGATGAATATGAAGATCTTCTTAATCATGTCAGTGATCAAACCGGTCAGAGGAAAGATTTTCTGGAGCAGTATGGACGTGATCAAGAAATGGAAGAATTGATCAAGAAGGTTCAAGCTCAGCAGATGGCGTGTGCACGGGCTGTAAGTAAAATCTAAAGGTCAATGCTTAGCTATCGAACTCTATTTCGGCCGATAGTGGGCGCCGCTTCATGCGCTACAATGCGTTTGAGGCCTTCTTTCACCACGTTTTCCAGGTATTTTATTGTGTTCTTGCTTCTCTTTTACCATCCACTTCCATTCACATATTTTCTGATCCACTCTGTATCATTTCTTCTTAACGTAGTATCTGCCTTCTCGTGATGTCTGTGATGTTCTCAAGACCAATTGCTTTTCTGATGCTGTCATTCGATTTCCTGTCCGATAGTCTGACACCACACATCCATCATGGCATCTCCACACGCTCAAGCATCTTCTCATGGGATGAAAGCAACTACCGTGACTGCAGGTTGACTGACGACCCTTGGTTCTCAAAGATGGTCCTTTGGACGTCAAGAAGGATTACAGTTCATGCCACAACTTAGTCTTGCAATTACTGCTGACTCAACACGTCCAGAGCTATCAAGAACGTCCCTATGATAGGAAAAACTGTTCACGCACTCAAGCCGAGCTCCTTCTATCGACACATTCCACAGTCGATTCAACGTCCGTGTTTGGTCTTGCCAAGCACGTTCGACTAGGAAAGTTGGTAGCTCTGCTCACGTTTCCCTTCACTTCGCTGCATCTCGCATGTACTCATCTCAAGCACACTGAATAGAGTCGCTTCCGACTCCGGTAGTGAACACACCACATGACCATTTCACTATTTGATATTTTATTTTCATCCGTCTCTTGTTCCATTACCAAGTAGCCTATTTCGAGGGCTACTTCGACTTAGCTGCTTCGAGTTTATTCTCAGTAGCAGTCATAAGCAGAAGGACATCAAAATACAATTTCTCGTAAGGAAACCTTCTCCTGCAAAAATGAAAAATATTCTATTACTTCAAATCGTTTCAGATAACTTCATTGTCTGAATTTAGAAATTTTGTGTAAAACTAAATCTTATAATACAGAATTCAAATTTAGTCCTTTAATGCATATTGTGCATTAAAGAGGATATTGTGACCCACAGCTTTTGGGTCAACATCGCGCGGCAATGTTCGCCCCAAAGCGTCAAAAAATTTGCAACCAAAAGAGGACATCAATGCGCTTCCAATGGTACTTCTACCGTCTTGGTACGATCCTTAGAATGTCCTCAAATTGCATTGAAAGAAAATTTTTATTTTTAAAAAAACTTTAATTTTGAAAATAATTTATGCATGAAAGGGTTAAGATGCTCATGCTTACAAGATTCTAAAATAGGCTATGTGTTGCAGGATAATACTAAAGGAACCCAAACACTGCGCCATCATGGAACTCAAACCCCCGCTGGATCCGCTCGAAGTCATTCTCGTGGTATGTCACCCATGGGAAGTGAAAATTGGTTAATGGCTTCTGCTCGGACGCCCGATGAAGATCCTATTGAATCTCTTCGAAGAACTCTACAAGAGTTAGATAAAGAAGATGGAGTAAATCCTACTTTTGTGGTGGACAATAAAGGGAAGGCTCGACGCACACAAACTGATCCTGAACTGGAGCAGAAACAATGCCAAACTTCCAATGATGAAGCGACGCAAACTAAGCGCTCAAAGAAACCAACTAGACAGGTAAATACCTTGAAATGAAGCATTCATATAATCTATCAAAGCTTTTGTTTCAGCCACTCATTTAACTTGTGCTATGCATGCTATCAATCATTAAATATCTCTTCGCCTTTGAGAAAGGAAGATTGACGAAATCACATTTGAGAAGTATAGGATATACATTTTATGTGGATAAACAAAAGAAGAATGTCAAAACTCATCATTGACTCATTCATATCTCACTCCATTTCACTACTTACATGTACTTACAGTGCTTACTCCTCGCTTTTCTTCCTGTTCCTCGTTGAGCGGAGTCAGACGGTTGTTGCATTCGCATGGTGTGCCTCCACTCCTGCCGATCATAGACCATTACTGGATTCAGATCCAGAGTATGAAGTTCATCGGAGACGACATGCGACCATGTTTTCCTAGGTCTTCCTCTTGACATATTGTCTTCTATCGCAGGCTAGAACAATCTTTCGTCCAGTCACCCCCTTCTCTTCTCAGAATGTGGCCATAAAACCGCACTCATCTTCGCAGAACATTGGAAATGAAATCTAGGTTCATCTTCTTTCTTAAGTCTCACATTACACATTCTTCCTACAATTGCATTTTCTACCCTTTCCTTCCTACTTATGATCACTTTTCACGACCCATGTCTCATTCCCGAACATCATCGCGCTACGGACACAAGCAGAATACACCTGGCCTTCCATTTTCAAGGCGAGGTCTTTGAATGTCAGGAAAGGTGCCACTTCATGGAACCTTTTCCATCCATTCTTTCTTTTCTCATTTCGTCACAGCGAGGTCGGATCCACCCGCGGCTCTCAACATATCACCAAGGAAACAGAAGGACTTCAGTTATCTGCAACTGTACCCATCCACACTTAGCTCATCAAACTCACTCGGACGCTCTACATCAAGCCCTCCAGAACCTTAGGCACGCACAATGAGACGGAGCTGTGTTTAAACTTCCCATCACACCACTCCATCGCTTGTGGTTCCTATGGTCGCACATGCCGCACTTGATGGAATTCGCGCCCAACCCTTGTCTTCAAACTCCGCGTGGCCACTCTCCAGACTCTCCCTGAGGTGCCTAGCATGCCGTCATGATATTTATTCGTCTTGTCAACGTTGACTCTCATTTTGGTAATTCGAATGCGTTTGTTTCATACGTTTATCCAGCGCTTTCCTTTCCGTAAATAGCTTTGTGATGTTGACCTTGATTGTGTCTCGTCTCTGTCTCGATACATGTAGCTATACTTCTTCAATCTCATCATTTATTGTCAGTGTTCTATTTCCGAGAGACAATCTTTTTAATAAATCTAGAACTAGAATTAACATTTCAATATAATCTCATAACAGCATGAGAATCACATCCACAAAGAACTGACGTTTCATCAAAGAGACACAATAGGAATCTTTCTATCACATTGTCACAAAACATATCTAAATGAATCACAAACATCAAGCAGCTAATTCAATGATGTTTTTGAAAAATTCGATCGACAGGATGACAAAGCTTGAAGGCATTATCAGTGAGTTAAATTCTGTATCAAAAGTGCAGTTTCAGAATAAAAAGTGCGTGTCCTTTGAGCAAGAAATAGAAAGCAAAATTGAAAGTTGTACAAGCATAGAACAGTTACATCAGCCTATGTGAAGAAGCTAGTAGAGTCGTGAAGAGTGTTCTTCCTATAGATAGCAACAAATTGATAAGGCACAATGCGCAAGAATAACTCCTTTATAGCAACTTATGGAAGAGGATACAAGTCCAGAGAATGCAATTGTAAGTCCATAGAGAGTAGAATTCTCAGAAATAAATGTAAACAAAGATGTAAATTAAATATATTAATTTCTAAATCATAAAGCAGTGGCAAGATAAATCAACACGCTACTATTGCATAACCGATGCATTATTCTATAGCAAGGTGGTCTCCGTCACACAATGGTTGAGTGCTTCGCCTAGCGACGTTTTGATCTAGAGCTCGATCCTCGCATGTGTGATGGGGTCGGCAGGAAGGGCATCCTGACTAAATGCATCACAGCACTCCAGGACTGTCAGTGTGATATAAGCCCCACTGCGGTATACCCTGCTGTAGGCTTAGATCTTGTTGACATAGTCAGACTGCACTGTAAATCTTAGGTTGACAAAGGTAAAGGATAGTTGAAAGATAGATGAAAAAATAGTTTTCGATCTTTTGTTCCTTTTTCGCTCCTATTATAGTAGTGACTAAAAACTTCACTCTGTAGAATTAGTAGGAGCATTTGTGAATGAAAATGAATAGTTCTGAAAGGGCGCATGCCCTTAAACGCGCATTTGGCCATCCCCACATTGTTTTTCCCAATTAGATATTGACTATTCGATTAAATATCATAAAACTCGTAGTTTTGATATTTTTATAACCCAATCCTGAAGTTACTTCTTGAACTGCAGACGATTAGTAAGAGCCACGGAGAACCACCTAGATATTTACTATTATTAAGCAATTATCATGCACTAGCTACGTAGCATATATTGAATTCTCAACACCAAATGATAGTAATGATTCAATGCCTCCGGCTTTCTCGAGGTCGAAATGATATTTCAATGCGCCTTGCTCTTGGCACAACCATGAAAAATGGCTTGCCGGCTGGGAATCGAACCCAGTCTTCGAGGTCGCCTGGAAGCGGTTGCTATTGTTATATAAACAAACCAGGAAGGTAACGTCATAATGCGCGCTGAAAGCTTTACTTGCTCTTGACACGATCATGGAGGGTGTGCTTCGCTGGTCTTGGTGATCTTCATGCCGCGTTAGCAATTCGAAGACTGGGTTCGATTCCCAGCCGGCAAGCCATTTTTCATGGTTGTGCCAAGAGCAAGGCGCATTGAAATATCATTTCGACCTCGAGAAAGCCGGAGGCATTGAATCATTAGATCGATTGTCCGAGGTCGCCTGGAAGCGGTTGCTATTACCAAATGATAGCACTTGGTGCAAGTATGTACTTGTATTTTTACTATTTATCCAAAAACATACATGTTTTGATATCGTGCAAAATGAGGGTGTAAATAGACATTTTTTGTGAACTACCTTCTTTTACTTTGCATCTCGAACATTTGATATATTTCGACAAAACGTGGTTTGACTTGCTTCTACTTGGCATTTTTAGATCACACTCCTTTAAATTCGTCTTGTTTGTACCTGTCGATAATTTCATTACGTACATTGTTCATGTACATGGCAGGGATGCGGAGTCGGAGTCCCGGAGTCCTGTCATTTTTGCTATAGTCGGAGTCCTGGAGTCCTATCAAATGATAGGACCCCAGCCGGCCATAACTAGACCCGAAATATAATATAAACAAATTGTTTATCGTCGTGCATATAGCTGTCGCTGTCTGGATGTCAAGTTTCTCCGTCAAACAATAGTACAGAGACAGCAGTGCATGCAAAGCTTGCAATAAATGAGGAAATTAACCGTAATAGTAAAAAAGGATTGTATTTTCACTCGGTGATTTAGTAGAGAAGACAAGCCTTCCTAGCCTCGATCACACCTACGCACAAAGGGTCACATCGGAGACAAAAATGAAATACTAGTTTGTTTGAGAACATTACCTCTTGCCCTCACGTCAGTGGCGGCTCTTCCATTTGGGTAGGTGGGGCACTGCCGCACCTATTGAAATGTTGTCTAACTTAAATAACCAGCAACATCAGTAGTAGACTCCATTTCTTGATCATAAATTTCAACTATACTTCATGTACATCTATTCAATTTGCGCGACAGTGACACTAGCAGAATCCATCAATCGTTTTCAAGTCTGATGGGCGCGCCCAAGCATCGAGATTGAGATGACGTGAGAGTGGTTCATTTCACGATCTGAGCGAAATAGACAGAATTAACACGCGATGAATGCGTCACAGAATGGGCACTCGAGAGGGAGCCCTAACGCTTCTGATTGGTTAACCGTCAATGCAAAGACAATGCATTGTGATTCCCTTTTTACTGAGTGAGGTGATGTGAGATTAGCACCAGCGATCAGTCCATGAATAGACAAAATGTTGCTTCAACCGTGTAACTAAATGCAGTGACATCG